>SZWC01015261.1:29365-55144 GCA_023375785.1 Penium margaritaceum
AGAGAGAGAGAGAGAGAGAGAGAGAGAGAGAGAGGGAGAGAGAGAGGGGGGAGAGAGGGATGGTGAGAGAGAGAGAGAGAGTGAGGGAGGATGGAGAGAGAGAAGGGGAGGAGTTTGAAAGGAATAAGCATCCTTTCTTTAGAAGGGGCTGAAGAAGGACATTACTACAGTTACAATAGTGCTCCCAAGGGGAGAGGGATGTATAGCCCCAACTTTCAAGTTTAGCGACCATGAGTTAGGTGAGCCAAATCACACCTAGGCCTCCAGGAGACATTTCCGAGTGTGCAGTAAGGAAGAAGTAGAGTTGGAATCCCATTTTTACCCTACTGGTTCTTGATTTCGATATTACTGGTTTTTCCTCTCAGCGGATTTCGTAAAATTCTTTGCTATTTTCAAATTTATACAATGCAGGAAATAAATTCAAAACTCATCCACCGAATTGAAAAGCCTATCAACACACTTTGCTTTCATGGGTGCGTGGTTCTTTGTTATCTTGTGATGGTGCCTTGCTGATTTGGGTTTAGCTTTTTTTGGCAATCGACGAATTCCTGTCATGTCTTCACACTTGAATGCGCAGCCGTAGCTGGCATGCTCTCGGCCATTCTGAACATTCACGCATTCGCACGCGCGAATGTGCAAACGCTACAGCAGCAGCAATGTGGATTGGTGAAGCATTCCTTCACCATCCCTGTACAAGCTTGAGGAGGAGCGACGTTTGCCTTCTTCAAAGTGTACAGCAGGACCGACCTTTGGGTCATGTGGTTTGCACAAGACAGAGAGCATACCATGTCTAACATGGTATAAGAGAACTAGGTGGTGCTCTCAACAGTTTGTAGCAGTAATAGCAGCAGACTATGTTAATGGTGCAGACGTTCTCCACCAGACCTGTACAAGTGTTGGGTCAAAGGCGGAGGTGACGCCACTTCATGCGCGTAAGCGGCGTTCCACCTGCACAAAAGCACTGATACCATGTTGGTTTTTGTTGCAGACTCGCCGTTGGCTGGGCTCTCGTCGCAAGCTCCTCGTCGCGAGCGAGCTGTCTGCACAAAACTTGTCGCGAGCAGCATTTCCTTTTTCTTTTCTTTTTCTTCGTCAGCTTCTCTGGCCCGCTCGCGTGGGCCCATCTGTCATGCAGGCAGCGAGGTCCTCCCCCTCGCTTTTCGCCGCTGGTGGGGCTTCGCGAGGAGCCCTGCCGTCGCGGCAGGGTTCTGCTGCGGTCGAGCCTGTTGTCGCGATAACTCGCGTTGGCCCAGCTCGCCATCGCGGCGAGCTGGTGCAAGGTCCATTGCAGTCCTCCCCCTCTCCCTTGCTCGGCAGCCAGCCACTGAGCTGGCCCTGACGGGGGTCCGTTCTGCTCGCAAGAGGGAGCGGTCTCCTCCTCCTCCTCCTTTTGTTTTTGGAGGTCCTCTTCTGCTCGCGAGAGCGAGCGACCGCTCCTTGTCCACATTTTTTTTTCACCAACTCGCCCGACTGCCTTTTCCAGTCACTTTCTACACCGGGTAAAAAAAGGGACTGCTTCAGGTCCGAGATCTTAACTGACCTTCTTCAGTCCCAACTGAGAAGCAAAAGGCTTGCCCCTCGGAACCATCCAGATCTGGCTCAATTGGGTCTGCTGTTCTCCCATTGCTCTTGAACAAGCAGTATAGACGTGTTGAAATAGTATGCACTGCCTAGCTGGCTAGCTTCACATACAGACAAGGCATGCACTCCTCTATGGAGTATGTCCCCTTGGTCTGTTCTGAGATGGGCCAGGAATGCACTGCCCATCATGGGTATGTCCCTTGTGGCTCATCATAGGAATCATACCTTTTTGGCTTGGTTGATTAGGCACCGGAGTCTCAAACCAAAGGTCGCGAGTTCAAAACCCGCGACGGCCGCAATTTTCTTTGTGGCCAAAACTGTGATAGGAAGCTTCTAGGAAGCTTACTAGAGCCTGCCTTGAGGATGACACTTGGCGGTCTAAGGATGTGCCAAGTAGGAATGTAGGTTGAGGTTGGCTCCAGTGGAGCCACTACAAGCAGAAGTTTTAGCAAAGCTCTGCAAGTATAAAAGCCTGTACCTTGCATGCATCCATTTACAGTTCTTGCCTTTGAGACTCCTCACAGAGTGTCCAACCAAAGGTAGACACTAAAGACCAACATGCGGACTTCGTGAGGTTGCAAACCAAACGAACCTAAAGTGTGGATCCCTCGTTCGAGGGTGATATGTTATCTTGGTTGCAATACCAAGAGCGGTTGGCGGCCTCCCATGTCGGGACCCGTTTTCTAGACCGTTGCTATCCGGCGCATTGACAAAGGGTTATGGGCCCACACTTCTGGTTCTAAGGCACGCTTCCAAGACCGACTNTGAGGTTGGCTCCAGTGGAGCCACTACAAGCAGAAGTTTTAGCAAAGCTCTGCAAGTATAAAAGCCTGTACCTTGCATGCATCCATTTACAGTTCTTGCCTTTGAGACTCCTCACAGAGTGTCCAACCAAAGGTAGACACTAAAGACCAACATGCGGACTTCGTGAGGTTGCAAACCAAACGAACCTAAAGTGTGGATCCCTCGTTCGAGGGTGATATGTTATCTTGGTTGCAATACCAAGAGCGGTTGGCGGCCTCCCATGTCGGGACCCGTTTTCTAGACTTTTGCTATCCGGTGCATTGACAAGACGCAGCTTCTACAGCTCCTCAATGTTGATGGAGACTGCTCCAAGTGAGGAAGTAATCACTGACGCCGTTGTAAGTGGTATTGTCCACTTTTATGAAACAACTGCGATGAATATTGATGTAGATTTTTACAACAACTGCTGCCAGCTGCTTCTCTGCAATTTAAAAAAAAATCACTCTCCTACCGTTGTTGATGGAGTGCCCTTCTTCCAACAATTCTGGCTCTGTTGAACGGGCCAAACTTAGGGGAGTAGATGCGTTGTATTTGTTGCGCACCAACTTCCCCCCTTTTCTTGCACTCCTTGGCGAGCACAAATGATTTGAGGTTGAATTCAAATCTGGTAAAGAGGTTGCTTGCTCCGGCCTCCTCCCCCTCACTAGTGAAGGTCCAGATCGTTGCGGTGCCGCTCAAGGCCCCGCAAGTCTGCTGTCCACGATCGATCAGAGCATGATTTTCTCCACCGGCACCTTGTTTGTGGAATGCTGATTCGTCACGAATACCACCTCCACGAGGTGGGCTTATTGCAATTGTGGAGTATCACTCCAATGTGCATGCCACCTTGGATAAGGTGGGCTTTGTGCCACCACCCACCGACACGGCAGGTACGTTGGTCGTGGAGCAAAGCCCCACCACGCATGCCACCTGCCAAGAGGTGGGCTTACTGCAACAATCTGCCAACACGGCAGGATTCACGCATGCCACCTGCCTAGAAGTGGGCATAATGCAATCATCTGTCAATACAACAGGTTTCTTTGTGTAGCTTCGCTCCTTTGTAAAGGCTACTTCGAGGTCCGCAAAAGACATTTCACTCCTCTAGGACGTTGCATGCATCCAAATGCCGTTGCGTGGTAGCATCGGCTCATTAGTGCAATTGCTGGCCTTTGGGCCATCTTCGCAGCCACTTCTTTGAGGACCTTTTTTCGGGTCCTCCCTTTCTTTCTTCTTCCTCTTCTTCTTCCGCTTCCTCTGCTACCCGATGTGCGCTAAACGGTGGATTGTGGAGATGCGGAACAGACAAGCTAAGTTGTTGCTGAAACACTCAACCTTGTTGCCGTTGTGTTGGCGCCGCTGACTTGTTGGTCGATGGTGGTGAGCTAATTTGTTGCTTCCACCTTGCCGCCTCTTCCGCCGACGACATGCCAAATCGTTGTGAGCTGTGATGCTCTTCACGTCGGAATGCTGCTCCTTGTAGCTCGTTTTGAGAGCTGGAGAAGTGGCATCGTCTGCATGGTTTCTATTCTTTTGCGACTTTGTCCAGATCCTCCTTGGCGGCTCGTTGTTTTGGCCCTGCTTCACTGCATAGCATGGCAGTTGTGCACTCCATCCTTTCGCGCAGCAGAGAGCATTCAAGCTCCCTCGTTGGCATGCTTTCCCGCTGTCTTCCCCACGGCCCCGTTGCACTGCTGGCTCGCTGCCCTGCTGTCCTACTGCCTGGCTGCCCTGCTGCAACGCTGTCCCACTTGCCTGCTCCCCCTCAAACGTGCTGATGAAGGTCACCTTCATCAAAATTAGCAGTCACACAAAAAATGAACTCGAACTGTCGCCAAAATCAAGGGTCGACCATGCACTTTTTGAACGAAATAAAAAGAAACAGGAAAAAACTTGAACCTGAGTTGTTTTAACAAAATCACGGATCATTGAACTGGCAAAAACTAAACAATTGGAATCATAAATCACTAGGGTATCTGATACATAAAGAAGATGGATGCCAAGAAGCTGATTTTCCATAAATCATTTGGAGTGTGAAGGTAAATGTAAGAGTACAACATGTATTTTGGGGTTAATGGTGACCTGGGCATAGATAGGAATTGATTGTGTCTTCTTTAGTTTGGAGAAAACCTTGGATGTGGTGCAGAAGAAGAAGGCAGTTTGAAGACGCTTGGAAACAAGGTCCCACGTTTAGTGTCAGGCGAGGGGCTAGTGAATGGACCATGAATGCTAGTTGACTTTTATGGAAGAACACAAGTGGGGCCTCTCATTCGTGGAGTATGAAATCCAATGTAAATGTGGTGAATTAATTGTTACTTTGTGTCAAGGTCTATGTTGAGGATGGTGCAAAGAATATCTACCAAGAGATGCACCACCATTGGGGAAAGGAGAAGGAGGGTAACATCACTAGCAGAGCCGACATGAAAAGTGGTTTGTGGGGCTTGTGTAAGCCAAAGAGTTTATCCTGAAAGGAATTTGCAATAGGTTCCAGTGAAAACATAAAGAGGAAGGAAGCAATATGATAGCCTTTTTATGACACCCAAGTAGAGGGAAAAAAACGTGCATGAGAGTGTCTTTGATAAAATAACAGGTAGGGATGCGGTACCAGAGGAGTTGGATCCAACGGTTATAGTTAAGGGGAATGCCAAGATGATGTAGAGCATGGAGAAGGTATTTAAGGCTAAGGGAATCATAAGTTCTTCACAATATTTGTGGAGAGGCATGACAGAAAAGTTATAGTGAAATAAGCAAAGTGATGAACACCACATAGATAAAGAAGAACATGAAGGATACTATGGCTTTAAATGATGTCCTTTTGCTCCTCACGAGTATGGAATGGAAGATCCTTGGCTGAGAGGGTAACAAGCAGCTTGGTAAGGATTTTTTATTCAAATGTCAAGGTTCTGTAGTCATTGTTTTCAAAGGGGTGTTTTTTCTCACGAGTGAGGGTAGTGATATATGATGTAACATTGGAGGTTGACTGAAATTGGAGGTGAAGTTAGTTTGGAACCGGAGGAGTTGAGTGTACATTATAGGGAGCAATTGTTTTTCAAACTCGCCCGGGAGGCTGTCTAGACCTGGGATCTTGTGAGAGTATAGGGCCAGGATGGCTTCAAAGATTTTGCGAGGGGTCAGTGCGGCCATCATGGTCTCGTAAATGTAATGGCGGAGCCGCTCAGCGCGGGACAGTTATAGGAGTGGGAGAAAACTGCGGATGGGATCTGGCCAACAATGTATGCGAGAGTAAAAGGCACTTGTTGTGGAAATAGTGGATGCAAAGGAGGTTTAAGGGAAATTGAAGGCATCACAAAGGGAAAGGATGAAGGTAGGAGGACGAGGCATATGGACTCCGGAGGAGAGGAGGGGGAGGGGAGGCAATGTTGTAGGATCAACTTGAAAGTGGTAGGTGTGTTACGATGAAACATGATTGAAGTTGGAAATGTGATTTAGTGAGCAACACAAGAGTAGTCATTGAAGAAGAAGCCCGGAGGGAGGATTTAAGTTGGGAAAAAATAGCCTTAAGATAGTGTGTAGTGTATTTTTTGGGAACCATTTTGTATTGGCTGAAATGACGAGGCCAAGGAATGAAGCTGGGCTCAAAGGAGGGTAGAATAAGGGGAGGGGCAGCTGTTTGGGGAAGAATAAAGCAATGCCAGTCACTCAATTGCATGTTTTCTATGTACTGTAATGCGCTGAACAATGAACAGTAACATTATAAAACACTAGACAACTACATTGGTTGACACTATATCAGTGAGTATGTTGAAAAAGAACATAACTCTTCTGGTTGTATTCATCAATGAAGTTTGTAAGGTTGCGTGTCCGCAAGTCTAGGAAAGCAGGTTACTACCAGAGATTGAAGCACTTGACTTCCAAAACTGATGTATGTAACGAGAGGTTACCTCAAACCTGGCTATTGTTCCTAGAACTAGACAATGTGCTGAAATCTCAACAACTTGAATCACTCAGTCTTGTTGAGAATCAAGGAAGATAAAGATCCTCCAAGATTCGTGTATGAACCATAGACAAAGTCTAGCTGTAGACTTTGTCACATAGGGACATCTGGATTCTGACAAAACATTGTAACACACTCCCGTGCTAATGATTTTTCAATATTTGCCTCTAGTTACTGTTTCATTGGGTTGTTCTTGGGTTATAGATTGTCCCTAGTTGGGTTGCACCTCACGTGGCCTCTAACAGGACTCTCTTGGACAGTATCTCGGCTCAAGTTTGGCTGTAATTTGACTACAGCTGGGATTTACTTAGGCTCTCGTTGGGCTCTAGTTGAGTTACATCTATGAAATACTTGGGATTAGCTTTGGATACATATGGGCTTCCCTTTGGCTCTAGTTCATCTATACTTGGGTGTCTGTTGGCCTTTAAATCAGCTCTGCCTGAGCTCTTTTTTTGCTTTACTTTGTTCAATTTTTTGACTGTTCTTGGACCATATTTGTATGAACCCTCATAACTATTTTGGCTATTGTATGAACCTATTCTGGATGTACTTGAGGTGTTCTAGGATTTGATCATGATGTTCATGTGTTTATTGTGATGTTGCTGTGTTGAACGTAATGTTCATGTGCACTCTACCGGAACATGATAAACAACTTTCTGAGCCATGAATAAACAGTTCTATTGGAAACTATTACTTCTTTCATAGAAATAGTCGTTAATGAAGTGTAAATTTTGGATGTAATTCCAGAGAGATGTGAAATCGTCCTCCACATGCCGGGTCATGTAAATTGCTACCAAAGGCTGAAGTTCCTGAAGAAGAGGTCTGTAGGGAGATCCTTACTCGTACCCCTGTATTTTTATTAAAACTAGCCGATGTGATGGGTTCAAAGCAACTAAAATCACTTAATTCCATGAAGAAACAAGAAAGTTATGACCTTTCAAAGTTATGAACATGAGGCAAGTCCCGTAGTACAATTGCTCTGTATGCAGGGACATTTCCATGTTGTTGCACAACATTACAACATAATCCAATGCCATGAGGTTTTCTATGGTTGATCAATAGTTTTTTTGGGGGGGGGGGGGGGGGGGGGNGGGGGGGGCTACAAGTGGACTCTCTTTGGTCACTAGTGATGTTCCACTTAAGCTCCACTTCGGTTCTCATTTGGTATGATTGGGCTCTACTTGGAGTCTTGTTCAGTTGTAATTGAGCTACGTATAGGATCTACCTTAAATCTATTTGGGCTCTAGTCGACCTCTTTCATGCAATGATTGACATTGTTCTGATATCTCTTTGAGCAACCTGGGCCCGCGTTCATCCCTAGTTCAACCTTTTTGTTGCCTCTCATTAGGCTTTACTTGATGTTTACGTGGAATAAAATTTGGGTATGTCTAAGCCCTAGTTGGCTATTTGTTATCTCTACTTCGTCTCTGATTTCGCCTTTTTGGGGCTCTATTAAATGTGTTCCGTTGGGTTCAGAATGGTCTTTACTTGAGCTCTACATTTGGTCCAGCAGAGCTCTTGTTAGAAATTAGTTGAGCTCTTGTTAAGATCTATCAGGGCTTTACTTGTGCTCTAGTTGGATCAGAAATTGGATTCATTGGGCCCTAGTTGGATTGTAGATGGGCTCCTCTCGGGCTTAACTTGGATTTTACTTGAGTTCAAATAAATGCCTACCTTTGATCGGCGTGACTTCTATCTGGGTTTTGCTGTCCTATTAATGTATTGTACGTTGTTCAATATTGAAAAACAACATGTTGAATTATGAATGAATTGTGTTAAAATTTATATAAATAATAACGACCCAGAGCCAAAGAACTGGCCATGGCTGGTCTCTCGTTCTTTTTCAACAGGGCTAAAGATGCATTGTAACTGGTCCGTAGGTGGGTTCCATTTAAGCTCCACTTGGACTCTAACTGGGCTCTTTCTAGGCTTTGGGTTGGCTCTATTTTGGTGGCTCATTGGTTATATTTTGGATCTTGGCCTATATTTGGGCTATAGTATATCTCTATTTGTGCAATAGAAGCCTCGTTTTCTGCTCTGTCAGGGCTTTCCTTAGGCTTTAGCTCACCTCCAATTGTGTATTTTTTGGCCTCTATCTTGCCTCTTATTAGTCTTGATGTGGAATCTACTTTGGATGTACTTGGGATGTAGCTTATTCTATTCAAGATCTACCTAATATCTTTTTGATTTATACTTCAGATGCATTTAGAATCTTGTTAGGCTCTACCAGAGTCTGCTTTGGCTCCCGTTTGCCTCTAGTTGGAGTCTAGTGGACATTTCATTGAGCTCTAGTTGGTCCTTTTTAGAAATCCGTTTGGGATGTAACATGGCTAAAGTTGGACTATCATTGGGTTTGTATTTGATCTATCCTTTGGGCTACACTTAAGTTAAACTTGGGATCGAATGACAACTTTTTTAGGTGTAATCTAGCTTTATCTGAGTTATGTTGTGTTGTTCATGTATTGCACTTCATTGAAAAACAAAAGCCAACATGTTTCATTATGATCGAACTATTCTATTGAATTCATGAATTAAAAAATCACATGAAACAAACAGAGTTGCAATGGAAATTAGTATGAACAAAGTGTAGAAGATAAAGACTTCAAAGGTTTGAAATTCGCCTCCTCCCCTGCAAGCCCGGACCAGCAGGTTGCTATACAACATGCATTTCTTGGCTTCTGATGTGGCGGTCTGTTAAGAAATTTCATGTAATCCCGATTCATGTTCCTGCAACAAGATTGTATGCTGGAGGAGTGAAAAATAGAATGAAATAGTATCAATAAGAGTCGTTGAAGTTACTATCTCCCAGATATTGTGCATGAACCCGAGGCAAAATCTTGAAGTACTACTTGAAATGCACAGACTTAGAAATGATTTTTAAAATTTTCCCTTCTTCTACTCTTTTTTCTATAGCTGGTTTTTAATTATGCTTTAGTTATCCTATAGTCGGAATCTCATTGGGCCTTGGTTGGATTCCGCTTGAGCTCCACTTTAGCTCTAGTTTAAATGTAATAGGACAATAGTGAGCCTCTATTAAGATCTACTTGTGGTCTATTCGAGCTCTATTCATTCAATGCGTGGGATATTCTTGGACTATATTTTGGCTTTACTTGGGATCTAGTTTATCCCTAGTTGAAGATATGTTGGTTTCTACTTAGGCTCTGATTGGAATCTAGTTAGGTCTTATACTGGCTACACGTTGGCAGTACTTTGACCCTCGTAGGCTTGATTTTCCCTCTTATTGTTCTCTATTCATTTGGCCCTTGGGCTGCATTTGAATATAGTTTTGGCATTTATTGGGATTTACTTAGGCTCTAGTTGCTTTTGTGTTAAGATGTAATTGAGCTCAAGTTGGGCTTCATTTGGGTTCGAGTTTTGTTATAAATTGGGCTGAAATTGGGCCTAGAATTTTGGTTGGAAGTTGTGTTGGAAGTTGGATTTAAAGTTGGATTGGAGGTTGGAGTGGAAGTGGTACTGGAATTTGGGTTAGACAGCTGGTCAGAAGTGGAGCTACAAATTGGGTTGGATGTTGGGTGGAAGGTTGTTTTTGAGATAAAATTGAAGGTTGGATTGGAAACATGAATGGAAGGTCAGTTTGATGTTGGGTTCAAAGCTAGGATGGAAGTTTCCCTAGAAGTTGGGCTGCCCAAGGATTGCTCAGAATTTTCAGGAAGTGCGTGGATATGAAGGCCGTTGCTTGGAAAATGTCTGGCAATGCCTGAGCATTGCCTGGATAATGCCCGGAAACACCTAGGCAATTCATGAGCATTTCCTGGCAATGCTTGGCCATGAGTGGGAATGACTATAAATGCCTGGAAGTTCCTAGTCAATGCCTCGCAATGCTTGGCAATGCCTTGCAACGCTTAGGTAATTCTAGGGGAATTCCTAGCATTACCTATCAATGTATGACATTGCCTTGCAATGCCGTGCAGTGCTTGGGAAATGCTTGGTAATGCCTGAAAATGCCTAGATAATTCCTGGAAATGCATGGACAATGCCTAGCAATGCCTGTCCATTCTTTGAAATTGCCTGGTAATTGCTAACAATGTCTTGCAATGCTTGTAGATTCCCAAGAAATGCCTGTAAACTCCTAGCAATGCACGCGCATTGTCTCGCAATGCCTGGTAATACCTGAGTCATGCATGGCAATGACGCAAAATACCTAGAAAACCCCAGAATATGCCTTGGTAATACTTGGCTATGTCTGGGAACTGCCTAGCAATTCTTGGTGATGCATGGGCAATGCCTAGCAATGCCTGGAAAAAACTTCACAATGTCGGGCAATGCCAGGGCAATGCTTGGCAATGCCTCGCAATGCCTAGGAAATGCCTTGTAATGCCTGAAAATGCTTCGGCAATGCTCGGCAATGCTTGGTAATACCCAACAATGCTTAGATACTGCGTGGAAATGCGTGGGCAATTCCAGTCATGCCAGGAAATGCATGGGTAATGCTCGGGTAATGCCTAACAATGCATGAAATTGCCAAGAAATTCCAGGAAGTACCAGGAAATTCCTGGACAACGCTCAGTGCCTAGGCAATACTTGGTGCCTAGACATTCCTGGAAATGCATGGCAATGCCTCACAATGCCTTGGAAAAGCCTAGCAATGCCTTGAAATGCTTGGGAAATTCCTGGAAATTCCTAGCAGTGTCTTGGCAATGGCTGGCAATGCCTTTCAATGCCTCAAAAGGCTTGGCAATGCCTAGCAATACATAGCAGTTTCTGGGAAAAGCTGGGTAATTCATGGTCAATGCTGTGCAATGCCTAGAAATGTCTTTCTATACCCAGTTATGCTTGGGTAATGACAGTACAATGCCTAGCAATTCCTGGTGATGCATAGAAATGCTTGGCAATGTCCTCGAATTCCTCAACAATGCCAAGAAATGTTTGAAAAGTGCCTTGACAATGTCTGGTCACTCGTGGGCAACGAATGGTGATGCTTGGCCATGTCTGAGCAATGTATGACAATGCCTGGAAATGCCTAGACAATGCTTGGATGTTTTAATATAGTTTACACCATCAGGCTATTATTGTACTACCATTATGATATCGTTGTGCTACAGTTGTGCTACCATTGTGCTATCATTGCTCTCCCATTGTGCTACCATTATGTTCCTCTTGTGCTACCATGGCGCTACCCTTGTGTTAACATTGTGCTGCCATTTTGCTCTGTTTGTGCTACCATTGTTCTACCATTGTGTTACTATGTTTCTACTATTGTGCTTCCATTGTGATACCATTGTGCCACAATTAGGCTACCATTTTTCTACCATTGTGGCGCCATTGTGCTACCCTTGGGCTGCCATTGAGCAACCGTTGAGCAACCATTGAGCAACCATTGTGCTATCATTCTGCTACCAATTTTCTTTTGTGCTGTAATCATTGCCTTCCTATTTTGCTACCAATGTGCTACCATTATGCTCTCATATTGATACCATGGTGCTGCCATTACGCTACCACTAAACTTTCATTTTGCTAACATTTTCCCACCACTATGCTACCATTTGTGCTACCACAGCGCTATGATTGTGATCCTTGTACTATGATTGTGCAACTGATCTGCTACCATTGTCCTACCATTGTCGCACCATTATGCTACCATTCTGCTACCATTGTGCTACCATGGTGCTACCATTGTGCTACCATGGTGCTACTATTGTGCTACCAGTGTCCTTCCATTGTGCAATCATTTTGATACTATTGTGCTACTAGTGTGCAACTATTGGATTACCATTGTGTTTCTATCGTACTACCATTGTGCTACCAATGTGCTACTATTGTGCTACCATTGTCCTACCATAGTTCTCCCATTGTGCTACCATTATGACACCATTGTGCTACCATTGCAATACCATTATGCTTTGACAATGATACCATTGTGCTACCATTGTGCTACCATTACGCTACCACTGTGCTACCAGTTTGCTACTGTTTTGCGACCATTTTGCTACCATTGTGCTACCATTATACTACCGTTGTACTACCATTATGCTACCATGGTGCTACCATAGTGCTACCATTGTCCTATCAATGTGCTAACATTACGCTACCATTGTGCTATTAGTGTGCTTTCATGGTGTAGTCATTGTGCTACTATTATGCTACCATTGTACTACTATTGTGCTACATTTGTGCTAACATGGTGCTACCATTGTGCTACCATTGTCCAACCATTGTGCTACCACTGTCTCACTATTGGGCTTCCATCATGCTACCATTTTGCTATTGTTATGCTACCATTGTGCTACAATTTTGCTATCATTTTTTAACCATTGTAAGACCATATTTATACCATTTTTGTACCATTGTGCTACCATTTTGCTACCATTTTACTTTCATTATACTATTGTTTTTCTCCTATTGTGCTGCCATTGTGCTACCATTGTAACTCCATTTCGCTACCATTGTGCTACAATTTTGATGCTATCATGCGACCATTGTTCTAACACTGTGGTAACATCCTACTGCCATTGTGCTGCCATTGTTCAGCCATTGCGGTACGATCATGCAACCATTGTGTTCTGATTGTGCGGCCATTGTGCTACTATTGTGCTAGTTTTATACTACCATTGTGCTACTATTGTACTACCGCTGTGCTTTTTGTCATAGTATCATTATGCTACCATTATGCAAGAATTGTGCTACCATTGTTATGCTATTTTGCTACCATTGTGCTACCATTGTGGTACCATTGTACTACCATCGTGCTACCATTGTGCTGCAATTATGCCACCATTGTGTTACCATTGTGCTACTATTTTGCTACCATTGTTATACCATTGTGCTGCCATTGTGCTACCATTTTTCTATTGGTGTGCTACTCTTGTTCTCCTGTTATGCAATCATTGTGCTACTATTGTGCCACTATTGCGCTACTATTGCACTACCATTGTGCTATCATTGTCCTACCACTATTCTACCATTGTGCTGCTACTATGCTACCATTATTCAACCCATGATACCATTATGCAACCATTGTTCTCGGATTGTGCTTTGATCATGCTACCATTGTGCAGCCATTGTTCTACCATCGTAACACTATTGTGCTACCATTGTGCTACTATTGTACTACTATTTTCAACTATTGTGATACCATTATGCTACAATTATGCTACCATTGTGCTACCATTGTGCTACCATTGTGCTACCATTAAGACATGCTTATGATACCATTGTGATACCATTATGCTACCAATATGCTACCATCGTACTACTAGTATGATACCATTGTCCTACCACTGTTCCACCGTAGTGCTCTCTTTATGTTGCCTTTTTTTGAGTCAGTGAAATTCATAAAAATGCTTCTTGTGTTGAAATTCATATGCTTTAAAACTAATGTCAAAGCTCATCAATCGAATATCAAGTGTGTCCTCTGACTTTTACTTCATGTGTTCAAAGATACATGTTTTCCTATGAGGAAACTCCATACATTAATGTGTTGGTTCAGTTTTTTTTGTTTTTCTATCCTTGTTTTTGGGTTCAGGTCCCACCATGAGTTTGGTGGCAAAACATACGATCGGCCGGTCAAGCGAAAAAAACCTCGACCGCTCAACCTGCCAAAAATATGGTTGTTCAAATGATAAAGCATTTGAGCGGGTAGTTTTTTGTTCCCATCGTTGGAATCGGGCATTTAACATGACATGTCATCCAATGATAGATGTCACGAGGCAATCAGAAAACAAAACTAAGGGTACACTAGAATACAATGTACTGAAATTAGCAAATAAGAAAGATTCCGTTGATCAAATACAATTTACAATAGGTTACCATTATACTACCATTGTGCTACCAGAGTCCCACCATTGTGCTAGCGTTGTGCTACCATGATGTTACCATTGTGCTACCATTGTGCTCCAATCGTGCTACCATTGTGCTACCATCGTGCTTCCATTGTGCTACCATTATGCTACTATTGTGCTACTGTTGTGCTACCATGGTGATACCATTGCTTTTCATTATGCTTCCGCTTTGCCGCCATTGTGCTACCATTGTGCTACCATTGTGCTTCCATTGTGCAACAATTTTTCTACCATTGCCCTATTATTGTACTGCCATTGTGCGACCACTGTGCTACCGTTTTCCTACCATTGTACTCCCATCTTGCTACCACTGTGCTACCATTGCGCTACCATTGTGCTACCATTCTGCAACTGCTGTGCTACAGTTGGGCTAGCATTGTGCTACCATTTCCGACCATAGTGGTACAATTGGTTGCAAATATGATGCCATAATGCTACCATCGTGCTACCATTGTGCTACCATTGTACTAATGTTGAGCTACCATTGTGTAATGATTATGCTAATATCATGCTACCATTATGAAACCATTGTGCTACCGCTTTCTTATAGTTTTTCCACCATAAGGCTACCAGTGTGCCACCAATTGTTTGCTACTGTTGTGCTACCATTGTGCTATCACTATGGCACTGTTGTGCTTCCATTGTGCTACCACTATTCTACTACCGTGCTTCTATTGTGCTACCATCGTGCTACCATTAAGCTAGTATAGTGTTACCATAGTGCTATCATTGTGCTACACCACTGTGCCACCACTGTGCCAACATTATGCTACCGTTCTCCTATCACCGTGCTACCATTGTGCTATCATTTTGACACCATTATGCCACCATTGTGTTACCATGGTACTATCATTATGCTACCGCTGTGCTACCATTGTGCTACTAATATGCTACCATTGTGCTATCATGGTGCTCCCATTGTGTTACCAATGTGCTACTATTGTGATAGCATTGTGCTACCATTGTGAAACCATTGTGTTAAAATTGTGTTACCATTGTGATATTATCATGCTACCATTGTACAACCATTGTGATACCATTGTACTATAACTGTGCTACCATTGTGCTACCATGCTGATACCATTGTGCTAACATTGTGCTACCATTGTGTTACAACTGTGCTACAGTTTTTCAATCATGTTGCTACCATTAGCTACCATTCTACTACTATCATACTGCCATCATGCTACATTTGTTCATTGATTGTACTTCCATCGTGCTACCATTGTGGTACCACTATGCTATCATTGCGCTACCATTGTGCTACTATTGTTCTACCATTGGGTTATGGTTTTGCTGATATTGTACGGCCATTGTGCTACAATTTTGCTACCATTGGGCTACCTTTATGCCATGGTTGTGCAACCATTGTGCTATCATTGTTCTGTTATTGTGATACCATTCTGCTACCATTGTGCTACCCTTGTGATACCATTTTGCTAACATTGTGCTACTGTTTTACTACTATTGTGCCTTCACAAACGGCATGCATGTCTAAGACTTTCATGACATGAGCAAGAAAGGAAACGTGTGTGCACACATCTACATATGGACCAATGTGCATTTTGGCCGGGCACTATGCACAATCGCCTCACCGTGACGCTAATCGTTGATATTGTAATAACTGTTGTATACCTAGTATCCTTGAAATTTCACTGCCTCCTTCACTCATTTTGAACTCCTGCTTTGATTTGTCAATGTTTACCAACTCAAGGTGTAGTGCTTTGGTCATGGCGAGTGACATATGCTAATCTTCTGTGATCTTTCCACACTCTGAAGTTCGAAGGTGTTCATACTTCTTAGACGATGCCCCTCCATCTATTCATGACCCCCCCATGCACGTAATCCAAAGGGGCACTTACCACGACACCATGGCCGACCTAGGTAAGTCCACCATCCACTGTTGACTATCCAAATATTTTACGTGTATCAATCCCATTTTGACTACACTGAAAGATTTCTTGGCACAAACAAATATCATTTGGAGACTAAACTCCACATTTTTTGCACAAAACACTTCCTACACCCCGCTGCCAGAAAGTATGGGAGGAGCCCGAACCCTAACCAGTGGCATTGGTTGCACGTGGGCGTGCATTGAGGTTATGTAGAAGTACACCAAAGCTGGGTTTAAACATGTTATACAGCTTTGAAACAGACAATTCTCAGCATTTCCCCTCCTATCCGAAGAGAAGTCACCTGTTTATGCACGTGCTTGGTTGCAATGTCCAGTATCTGATTTGCCAAAAACCTTGGTTGCTACATGAAGTTTTTCAAAATTTTCTCAAACTGGGAGTAGCGTCCGCAAGAATCACTGTACTCGGCAAGGGCATGTCTCCCAGAAGCAACATAAATGGAGAAATAAATGTCTGGAAAAAATGCGGTCGGCTGCTGGTGGACAAAAGATCTCACTGTAGATAGAATTTTTGTCGCAAAGTCCTTTTTGTTACATCCATGAAGTACACAAGTCCTTAGTCTTCGTGAGTCGGTAATTCTGTCATTGTATTCATGGCCCACCACGCATTGAAGTCAGGATTTTAAAGCCGTTTGGCTAAGAGCATTTTGGCTAATGTCCTGTTTTAGAAGGGTTTGACAACTTTGACCATCTTCCAGAAGGTGGACAAAAGTGTCCTGAACTATATCGATGTTTTAATGTTTTCCATTCAACTTCTGGACAGTGTTGTTTTATATATAGATGCACCTTGATATTCTAAAAGCCCCCCGACTTCTTGGGGGAGCTCCTTCAAGCAGCCACTCATGGCACAACTTCCCACACGTCGTATGGCTCGAGCGTCGAGGACTTGACATGTGCCTCATTCTCATTCTCGGCACTAGAAACATGTGCTCACCTCACTCAACATGTGTCATCAAATTACACCACTGCGTAATACAAACTATCCATTTTCCCAAATCCTCGAATCGTCTTTTGTCCCATACCTCATCATTGTGAATCACCTACGTTCTGCTAATCATAACACTTGGCATCAGAGGGCAGTGGCGTTGGATGGAAAACCAACTTATCAACTACTTGGCCACAACCTTGCACGATTCCCCAGCACATCTGTATCGCTTAGAAGATTGGAAACCTTGCAAAGAAGATGGTGAGTGAAGCAAGCACAACTAGCGACAAGCAATAGTCTCATACGAGTACTCCGACAATGGAGGATTAGTAACACGTCAACACTGACGCACTCTAGGCAAACGAGACAGTTGCCAAAATCTTTACGGAAAATGGGAGAGCACTGACAAACTCGAAGGCCAACCTGGTGACGGATCCCTCGGTCTCGGCAAATCCTTCGCATCTGCCGCTGCTGGTTGGGTTGACACTTGGCATGATGGAAGGCTCCGGCCGAAAAGAGCCAATGAACAAAATCATTTACCTCATGCTCTTGTGACTCGAGAGCCTCAATACCCATCTGCTCCGACAACTCAACCTGGTGATGAAAGAGCTTCAGATTTATCATACGCATGAAGCAGTGCTCACCAAGAACAATATACAACTCTTCAGTGAACCCAAGCTTCAACTGATACTCCCCGAGCCATTTGATCCCACAAACTCCAAGGAACCGATGGTCAGGATGTGGCAGATGAGTTTGGAGGTCTACTTCGCCGCTGCCGGGATCAACAATGGCAAGAAGAAAATTGACCTCATGGCTTTGATTTTTCCTGACATGGCTTTGAGTTGGTGGTCGGATCTAAAGACCATCCGGCAACAGCAAGAGATCGGCGGAGCTGGATCAATGGCTCACGCGACCGCTCTCACATCGTCAAGTGGAGGAGTAGTGCCTCTCTTGTAGATGAATCCAACGTGGCATGACTCTTTCACGCCACCGGAAACAAGGAGTAACTTCACGCGTGCTACTCTTGCTTATTCTAGGAATCTTGACAAGAAGTCCGATGGACGGCACAGACTCTAGCATGTGCATTAGCAGTCTAGTGTGACAGAGTACACTTGGAATTTCTACAAAATCACCACCGGCAGTGATCTTGTTCGTGTCAAACTGTTTTTCCACTACATCAATGGCCTCAAGTGAGATATTCGGTGAGCAATCGCCATTTTTGGGATCCATGACAACCTTTCACGGATGACTGGAGCAGCCGATCGCATTGACAGTGCCAACTACATCACTCTGATGGTGGAATCTAATGACTGGTCACCCCTTATTGTGGTGGAGGAAAGTTGAAGTCAACAGAAACCTTGTCCCTATGGAGATTGACTCTCTCTATCAACGCGATCAATGGCTCTACTAGACTATCGAGAATTCAGGTCATATTGCGTGTAGCTATCAGAAACGAGATCGGCAAATCAGAAAGGGGGGGAGGTTGTGGTGAAAAAAATGGGGAGCCTGGAAATGGGAAAGGGCATGAGTAAGCGGTGAGGGCCGTGTCTAGTTAGAAATTCTACGCCGACAGATCGCTCATCCGACGGTTCACATCGCCGCCAACGAGGATTCCTGAGATCGCAAAGTTTCACGAGGAATATGAGGATTTTGAATATTGGCGAAATTGTTACGAGTGCAACCGAGGGGTTCCAAGAGTCACATATTGGTAACGACACTACTGGATGGGGGAGCTTCTCACAGCTTTGTAAGCAACGATAGGGTTGAGAAATTGGGTCTACAAACCAATTTGGGAGTCTTTGAAAAAATTGTCAACGGATACTTGTAGATCCGTCGACTTCATGAACCACTCTGAATACAAATCGGGGACGTACAGGATGTAACGGTATGGAGAACGTGTTTGATGAGCGACCCCGAAGTCATCCTCGAGCCAGATATCCAGTATTGGTACAATCCACAAGTGGATTGGACTAGTGGATCGGTGTACATCAGCATCGCTGGCAGGAAACAACACCTATCTTTGGTCAAGAGAACCACAGTGCAACGGCAGCTAAGGGAAGAAGTAGAGGTGGAAGCAGCAGAAGAGGTTGTGGAAGCCACAAAATGCCAACTGGTATCCCTGGACCTGGCCAAGAGGTACCTGAAGCGCGTAGTTGAAGCGTGGCATGTCCATGTGGAAGTAGGAGAAGCACATGAAACTACAGCTGCCAAGACGATGACGATGGCCTCGACACCTGAGAAGTTTGCAAAAGTATCGGAAGAGTTTGCAACACACATCAAGGAGTGCAAAGGGGGTTTTCTTGACAAACTACCCCGAGGGTTACCTCCACATTGAAACATTGACCACCAAACATACCTGAATCTGGGTAGCAGACTGACGAAGAAGAAGACCTATCGGATGAGCGATCGTGAACTGAGCAAACCCAAGAGGCCACTAGACAAGATGCTCATTGAGGGTTTTGTCGCACCTTTCACGTCGCCATATGTGGCACCTGTACTTCTCGTAAGAACGAAATCTGGAGAGATGCAAATGTGCGTGGACTACCGAGCATTGAATGACATCACCATCAAGAACCGCTACTCTATTCCTCGACCATTAGAACTTTTTGACCAACTCCGTTGGGCCCAAGTTTTCAGCAAAACTGACCTACAACACTGTCATCACATCCGCATTTCTGATAAGGACATCCACAAAACAACATTCTGCACTACATGCGAGCACTTATAGTTTGCGATGATTCTGTTCTGACTTGCACACACCTCTGCAAAATGTATGGTGGCGATGAACAACATGGTCCGCCCATTCCTTGATGACTTTCTCTTCATGAACCTCTATGACACCTTGGTGACCAACCACGCGTCGGATGAGAACAATGGGAATCTTTGAAATTTCTCAAACTTTCTTGAGAACTCTTGAAGTGTGACTTTGGTCATCGCTTGATTGAGTTTTTTGGCCACATCATCGGCGAAAGACGGGTCACCATGGACCCAAAAAAGGTAGAGGCGGTCGCTGATTGACTGACTGCCACAAATGCTTGGGGAGTTGAAGTTCTTTTGGGCTTCTACAACTACTATCGATTCATAGAGAACCACGCTCGAGTGTCACTGCCTCTCTCCGATCTCACTTGGAAAATGACCAAGCGGAATTGGAGGAACATAAAACAAGAAGCGTTCAACTATTTGAGAAATGTTCCGACCTCAACGCCAACCTCATGATCGTCAGATCCCATGGTGGACTACACTATGGCCACTTACATGTCCGATCAATCCATCGCAGACGTTCTCCTATAAGACAAAGACGGCAGAGAACAAGTGGTCATGTACATGTCGAGAACATTACGCAGACTACAACTCAACTATGAAGTGTGCAAAAAACTATCGAAGTAGTGCACACGTTCAAGAAATGTTGGCGCTATGTGGAATGCTAGCGATGCATCATCCGCACCGACCATCAGGCCCTGAAATACCTCAAGTCTTTGTCCAATCTGAACCATCAACAAACTTGATGGATGGAGTCCCCTTGAGTGTAACTTTGACCGGCCTAGAGAAACTAATATAGCGGATTTAGTAAATCGGGGACCGGATTTTATGACCGAGATGAAAAGGTTTTCTTGTCGCATGAGACACGTACATTGGGAGGCTGTTCGCGAAAGGTTACGAGGAGTTTGGCGGGTATGAGAAAACCAATTTGTTGTTCAAAGACCCCTGCCAACGATGAATATTCGGTTGCCACGTCATCGTTCCATCAAACGAGGAGTTGCAGAGAAGTGTATCAGAAGAACACAATTACACCGGTTCAGGTGGACACTTTGGCTTATACAAGACACCAAAGAAGTTAGCGAAACATTACTGGTGGGACAAGATGCAAACCGAGGCGTCAACCTTCTGTAAATCATGCGACTCCCATCAGAGACAAAAATCCCGTTGCACGAGACCACCTGGTCTTCTTCAACCCCTACATGTTGCGTGGGCATGTAGTGATTAAAGTGCTCGCCTGTTACAATGGATATGACGCCATCCTCGCCGTGGTGGACATATTTTCTAGAATCACTTCATGCCGACAACGACCACGGTCACCACAAAAGGAAGAGTGCGGTTGTTTATGAATCAGATTGTACGGCTGCATGGCGTGCCACGTAAAATCATCGGTGACAGAGTCATGCGCTTCACAAACCATTCTTGGCACGAACTGATGACGCCTTGTGGAAGTCGGATCTACCTATGAATGTTGTTCCATTATTAAACAAATGGAAAAACGGAGCGGACCAATCAAGTGCTCGAACGACTCCTCCGCATTTTGTGGGAGCCGCACGGCACCGATTGGACAGATAAGCTACCGCCTGGCGCACTTGCATTCAACTCTACCTCTTCCTCTGTGTAGAGGGAGGCCTGGTTTGGCCCTCCCTCCTTGTTGAAGTGAGGGGTGGTTGCGCAGCACCCCTTTCGTCAGCGAGGGCTGGCCGCCTGCTGACTGCCGGCCGGCTGGACGGCCGGCGGTCGGCCAAGTGACCGGTCAGCCACCAGCCGGCCAGCCGCCAGCCACCGATCGCGGCCTCAGCCCGATCGGCGGCTGAGGGGGCACGAGGGCCTCGAGGGCAAGGCCTCGTAGCCTCGTGCCCTTGCTCCCCCCTCGCCCTCCTTGCAAGCGAGCAAGCGAGGACGTGGGATAGGGGAAGCGAGGGTGAGAGCGAGGAGCGAGGGGAGCGCACGCGAGGAGTTGGCGTGAAATCGCCGATCATGCCTCGCACGCGATGATTTCGCGTTGACGCGTCAAAAACGAAACTCGATTTCGTTTAGGACAAAGTACGAATTTCGAAACCGGAAAACATGTGCGAACGCATGAGTTTGAAGTAGAAACCCCCGGTTTGGGTCCCAAAACGAGGGGTAAGGCTAAAAACCGAAATGGGCCTCCGGAGACTCAAATCATTCGAGTCTCCCTGCTCTGGATCATTGATGACAATTGCCCCTTAGTCCTGCAAAGGGGGTAAACCCCTGACGCGGACTGAGAACGCCATTATGCAAACTCCATCGACGAGTTCAAAGAAGGAGCTGGACACTCGACCCGTTACACTCTGCAACCGGTAAAATTCATTTTGAATTCGTGCATGGCAAACTTCCGGCCACACCGGCTAGATTACGGATTCACAGCAACATCCCCATGGTCGACATGCATCATAGGGAGTCTGCAAGCGTTTAGGAGAAAACACGTTGGAATCCCGTAAAGATTCAATTAACTATGAAGCGAGCAACCGCCCGATTTCATAGCGATGACGCATTCAGTGCTAGCGGTTGCGTTCTCCTTAGCTTACTGAACATCAAACTCTGAGGGCATGACTTCACGAAGCTCAAGGCCCGGCTGGGACCATTTGAGATCGAGCAAATGCAAACCCTTGTTGTCTCTTCACTTTGCCTATTTGACAGCACGACAATTCATCATATCTTTTAGATGTGTAGGCTCAAGCACTGCCTAGACCCGAGTACAAACTCGCTCGATAGAGACGTCACACCTCCACCTCATGTACAAGTGGAGGAGGGTACAAAGTACATTATTGAAGTTACCCTTGGACACTGACGCCATGGAAAAAGGACTGAATACCTAGTCAAGTGGCAAAGCTACGATGCCGCGCACAACAATTGGGAGCCGCAAGACAACGTCCAAGACGTCGGTCATCTGATAAAAGGCTACTACTATCATCACCGACCTAAGTCTGTTAATGTGCCGGGACGTCACTGCCAAAAGGGGGGAACGAGTTCCTAAACTCCATGAAATGACATTTCTGTCATTACATTCATGGCCCACCGCGCGTTGAACTCATGATTTTTACACTGCTCGGCCGAGGGCACATTGGCCAACTGCTCGGAACTTCAGTGTTCCGTTTGAGAAGTTTGTGACAACTTGGGACCACCTCCCTGAAGGGTCAACAAAAGTTTCACGAGCTAAGCTGATGTTTCGATATGCTCGAAGCCCCCCGACTATTACAAGGGGATTCTCGAAGCAACCAATCACGGCACGATCTCGCACACATCGCTCGTCTCGAGCGTCGAAGACCCGACATAGGCCTCATTCTCATTCGTAGCTTTGTATAGATGTGCTCGACTCACTCGACACTTATCCTCAAAGCACACTTACTTAATGCTTAATACAAACTATCTAGCTATGAAAAATCCCCACATCACCTTTTGTCTCGCACCTCATCTTTGGGAACCACTTAGTTCCGCTCGACCTAACACTTCTACAGCGGATTTCTTAAGGTCACGGCAAGTTCTTGACTACCCAACCAATTACATAAGGAAACTACGTATCCCCATTAAAAACCTCAACCCCCGAGTGTTACGAGAGGGATTTTTGGAATGTGTTATCACATGAAGTTATTGATGGCAAAGTCGGGTACATGGTAGAAGTTGTGGGGGGTAATGGGGATTCAGAGAGGATTCCTTTAGGTGATATTGCGCTTCGGGAGAAGAATGGGAGGCGCGCTATTTCTCCAAAAAAAACATCCGCAACTGCTCGCAACGGTAGTTCCGCCTCCAGCCTCGCCGAGGCGCAGTTCGCTCATACGGATAGCCGTCAACGGATAGCCGTCAGATCTGCTGCGGCGAAACTCCCAGAGCCGCGGCGGCAGTATCGCGGCACAGCATTCATTGGAACACCTTGCCTTGGCGCCGCCAGAACCGCCGCGCCATCCAGCCATCGAGCTTGTCGTCCGAGCTGCCAACGCGCACATGTTGTGCCGCGCGCTGCAACCGTCGGGTACCACTTCACAGTCCGAACTTTCACCCTGCGATCAGCGTCAGTGCGTCCACACTCAAACCAGCTCGTCGTCACTGCCTCCGCCCATGCGCATAGCGCAGTGCACGTGCGTGTTGGCGGACGACTTCGACCTCACGGCTACCAGCGCCGCAGACGCAGACGCAAGCATGGCCGCAGCACAAGATGACGGAGCCACCGCCCCGGAAAGCACAGCGCGTGCCTCCCCTGCGCCATCCGAGGCAGCAGCAGACGCAGCGGCCCCTGCGTCCGGACTCCTGGGATCGACCACTGCTGCTACTGCTGCTTCTGCTGCTGCTGCTGCTGCTGCTTCCGCTTCCACTGCCTCTGCAGCTGTTCCATTGTTCTCCTCGGGTCAGGCAGGCGGAGAACTGTCGGAAACGGCATCAGCTGCGGACAAGGTGGCGCCTGCAATCACTGAGGAAGGTAAGGTCGAGATGAACGCCGTCGACTCGGTCGTTTCCGGAAACCAAGCTTTCCCCTCGGACTCCCTCCGTCCATGGACGAATGATTGGCAAGGACGACGTCAGCCCGTGAGGTGCTGCCACCATCTGAGTCTGTCCGGCGACGTTTCATGCCCTTTCCTGGTCTCCCTATCCTCCTTTTCGTTGTCCTTTCTCCTGTGCGATTGAATATCTTTACTCTCTCTCTCTCTCTCGGCACGCAGAGACGTCGCTTGAGCCCACCAGTCTGTTGCAGCTAGCCAAGAAGGGGAGATTTGACGAAGTGGTGCGTCGACTGAAAGATGGCGGCGAAGCTGTTGGCACTGCTCTCTTCGCCCGTGACGAAGGCGGAACCACAGCTCTCATGGAGGCGGCAGCCGCTGCCCTGCCCCTCGGTCCACCAGCGTCTGCAGATGTAGGGAAATGCTGCTCCAGCGCCGTCGGCGACAATGGTATCGCAGATGGTATCAGCAGTGGCAGCGGCAACGGTGGCGGCGTCAGCAGCTCGGCTCAGGCGGTGCGGTGCCTCATAGCTGCAGGAGCCAACGTGCACGCCGCGGATAAGTGCGGGCGCAACGCGCTGATGAAGGCCGCGGCGAGCGGAAACGTCGCGGCGGCTGAGGCGCTGATCGCGGCGGGCGCTCGCGTGGACGCCGTGGCGCATTCGGGCCACTCTGCGCTCATGCTGGCTGCGGCTAACGGCCACAAGGCCGTCGCTGCGCTGCTGCTAACGCACGGCGCGAACGTGCTGCGGCGCCTGCCTACGACCAAGAGCTCAAGCAGCAGCGGTAGCAGCAGCGGCCGTGGTTGCCTGGACAATGGACGCAGCCTCCTAGGGGCAGGAGCCGAAAGGAGTGCTGCGGACGGAGTTGCAAACGCAGGATCATCTGCGTCATCGGAGGCGCTGTCGGGCCTGGCCATGGCGCTGCAACGCGGGCACTGGGAAACGGCGGCGCTGCTGGCGGACTGGGGAGCGGATGTAGAGGAGGCGCTGGTGTGGGCCTCCCACGCCGGCAGGTTCGCCGCAGCGCAGTGGCTGCTCTCGCACGGCGCGCCGGCGGACTGCGGAGGGGGCGCACCGCTAGCGGCAGCGGCCGCGAAGGGCCACGCTGACGTGGCAGGGCTGCTGGTGGCCAAGGGCGCCGACGCGCAGGCTGCACTGTGGAGCGCCGTGGCCCGCAACGACTGCGAGGCGGTGAGACTGCTGGTGGCGGAGGGCGCGGACACGCGCATCCCGTACTGCGACTCGCTGTGCACGTTCTTGATGGACGCCGGGGCCCGTGAGAGGCGGGCCATGCTGGAGCTGCTGGTGGAGTGCGGCGCGGACGCGGATGCCGCCTCCTCGACTCCTAGTTCCAGAGAGGGAAATCCATCCAAGAACGGGCTTTCGCCCCTCAGGGCGCTCTTGCACGGTGCTGCTGCCGCCAACCTGTCCAGCACCTTCTCATTCGGGCTGGTCCCCACGCTCGGCGCCAACGCCCGTGCCCAGCCTTCCTCGTCCACAACCGCCGCTGCTCCCTCCATCGCAAACGCCACCCTCGCGATTGCCTCCACCACGCCTTCCGCCCCTTTTCCACCATCTTCCTCCTCCTCCTCCTCCTCCTCCTCCTCCTCC
>SZWC01015262.1:52585-63325 GCA_023375785.1 Penium margaritaceum
CCACCCCCATCCCCACCACCATCTCCCCCCATCCCAACTCCCATTTCCATCTGCACCCCCACCTCCACCCCAACACCACACCCATCCCCTCCTTCACCCGCACCCCGACCCTCTCACATCTGAACCCGGTCATGATACAAACAATAGAAATAAACTCACGTCTGATCGTAGAAATCAAAACATAGGTGGGGAAACTGCACGTATGATAGGATAATCATACAAAAATGTTCAAGGACAAAACACGCAACATTATAGAATTGTAAGAAAAGGAGTAATGATAAAACTGTGTGGTTTTTACCAAAAAACATAGATTCTCTATCTATTGGTATTTGTCCATAAATGGTCAATACATGTACCTGCCGTAAAATTCGGAAAAGCAATGGGATTGTCAAAACAAAGTTTGTGCAAATCTTTCCACTCATTTTGAGTTGATTTGAATTGATAAACATCATCTCCAATAACTATGCAAGATGTACTTATTCATTTTTTATTGTAATCTGTATAAGACTAGTGGCTTCATGAAGTCTTACATGAGGATGACGGTAAAGGAGAAGAGAAGAGAAATGACATAACCAACAAGTGATATTCGCATCATGAATGTTATAGCTTCAACATGTTCAAGTTTTAAAATTCAGTGTCCATAAGAGTTGGTTTCAATGCAACAAGTAGTCTTGATGAACCTTCATATGCATGTAAACTCGTATAGCTATACCAAGCCATCTGATAAGATGGATTGCCTACGTGACGTATTTCAAAGAATAATATTGTATCAAACTTTTGAAAGTGAACATGACGTACAATATCATGTGTACGAGATTTCAATGAGTTAATGTTATGATGGGAAAAGGAAATAGTTGTAGACGGGACGATAGACAATTCAATTTTGATATTTGATAAAAACTTTTCAGCACTAAACCATTTCATTCCTTTACTAACTTCTTCACGAATTTCTCTATCTTTATGTTTTGTAAACACAGAATTTAGTAAAAGAACTATCTAAAAACCAACTTCAAGCAATATACCATGTATGAGGTTGTTCATCTCACAACAAATCAATTATTACCAGTTCCAAAAGTGTATTACCTTCACATTTATGAACCGTAATTGTATTAGCATGTTGAATAGGAAATTACATCCTAGACGTTCGTGAATTGAGATTTTCCCTGAGAAAGAATTTCACTTGTTTATGAAGTATATGTGCTTACTTTTCCTAACGGTTTTGTTCTCCTCTCAAATATTACACTTGAAAGATTAGCATCTCTTGCTTTACACACAAATTCTTGCTCCTTAGAAGTTTCATATGAACTTTGATTGTCCACACAAACTTTGTCACCAATAGTAAACAAATAAAGTGTATGCACTCTATCATGATCAGATACTTTTTCCACTTATAAACCACTAAAGAATATGTGGCCTTCCTCAGTAGATGTCCTTTTACAAAGACGATTCAATTGAGCAACAAAATCCCTATTTTGTTGTAATATTGTTGTAGTTATGTACAGTTTGGATTCATGCAAAGGAAAACATGTCTATTCTGTATAACCCCCATCGTCTTCTCGAAGGTTTGAAAGGGTTTCCTATCACACACTGGTCTTGGTTGAAACATATCACCAACAAAGACCACATGAACTCCACCAAAGGAAGCCATCTCATTTCCTTTAATTTCTCTCATTCGTCGATCAAGAAAATGCATCACCGTCATCTATTTCCCACCATAGAGATTTCATCAACAAAAGGAAATTGTACCCTTCCAAGCTCTCAAGCAAGAGTGTACCTCTCCTCACTATTCAAGAGTTTTTATCTAGATACATGTATACGTTACTTGACTGGATCATGAATTGAAAATCCATTGGTATTAAATGCAGCAACTCTGGTAGGAGCTAGTCGCAGTGCTTTGAAAGCAATAATCAGTATTTGGATTCAAATTTCATATTCTACAAAATTGCTCATACAGGGATCTAGCTACAGTTGACGTTCCTACCCCTGTTCCTTTGGATAAAACAATCAAAGATGTTCTGAACCGTAATGTACTTGATGAATACAGTGGTCAACAAATGCCATTTGTTCTTCAATTAAGATTTCATTCATATGATCATATGTGCCATCATCTACTACCTTATCAACAAACATATGACGTCCAACTCGACAAGCTACCTCAAAACAATCGAAAATTTGTGACTTAAAGGCGATTTTATCCATTGTCATTTTCATTGTCTTTTTCATCGTTACACCTAAATTCCTCATTTTTTAGAATCTACCATCTTGATCAATACGTTATCCCAAACAGATGAGTATGGCAAATATTCCTCCCAAATCTGTTGTATTTCATCAGTGTGATGAACACAAAGCTTCTCAAACTTTTCTTTTGTAAGATCACTTTCATTTTGGAATAAAAAAACAAGAACAATTCTCTTTGTTATCTACTGTTGTCCTTGTGTTGACAATAGTTAACAAATCAGATAATTTTCTTTTGTAATCATATTCTATAACTTTTAATACTATGATACTTCACGGTTCATGTACGATAACTTTTCTGTTTAGCATCTCGTACGCCATCATCAATCTCTTCCAATTCAGTCATCTTAATTTCTTCATACATGCAGTGGATGTTTTATTTCATATGTACATGATCGTATCTTTCCCTAAAGTCAGAAAGACACACATCTTCAAGGTCAAGTGGTCGTTGTTCATATCAAGATTTTATTGCATAACTTATGAACACATCACTAGACTCAGGATCTAGTTGCTACAATTGATTTTTAGATTTTAAAATCAACAGTTGTTCTTTTGGGCAACTAGTGTTGATGAAGGGAACTCCTGTAGTTGAAAACCGATGAGGGAGACTTGTCATTGAATTAATTGCCTCTTGAGCAGATATCTCTTGATGTTTTATCAATGTTCTCCATGTCTTACTAATAACTAGGTCCTTCTGTTATGTGATTATTTTTTGAAGCTTCAATCACATTTTGCAGAGTATGGCTCATTATCCGATTTCACTTGCACATGTAAGAAATGACATAATTCACAACCATGTATGGATGAATACACATTTGTGTATCCATATTGGCTTGCCAATGTGTCTAAATCATAGGATTTAATAGATTCACATCATGATGCATTCATTTCCTTTTGTAAGATATTGTTGGATGAAAGACTGTTAACCTTGTAGAAGAAATGTATTGAGTAGTATTGCGTAGCTTAAGAAACTCATTCAAAGATACATCCAAAGATGCAGTCTTTAATGCAGTTATGATGAGTCTACAATTCTCCCGATGTCTTCATTTTTTATTCTTAGAAGTATCATCTTTGAAGGGAGTTATGATACTAGTAGCTAGAAAAGGTGGTTGAGGAAAACAAAGTGCACATTGATGTTAGTTCTTTCTTTTTTTTGTCAACAACAAAATGTATATCGATAAGATTGAAGTGAGCAAAGATTTTCAGAAATGACACTAACATCCGTTCATATAAACTATCTATAAATAATATTTGATATTCTACATTACAATTGTCAATGTTTGGTGCGTCCTTCACCCAAAAAAGAACGTGGCAATATGGCCCTCTATGTTGGAACTCCACCACCCCACAATAAACAGCAATGCTTCCAATTGGACCATCTTTCACAAGAATAACGTTCTGTAAGAACTTCAATCATCGATGATGAAGGTATTGTGCAAATGTTATTGGATCATTACCAAGGTATGCCATGTATTTTTCTTATTCAAGTGACTCAAATTCTTCATCTGAGATTGCACAACCATCTAGTCCTAACAAGATTTGGAACAAATCTACCTAATGTATATCAGCCATTGACAATGAGAATCAATATCATATTCTCCTTTTTTTGTCATAAAAAAACAAAGAGGTCTTTTTTTTCTCTTCCTAATAAGAAATTGTCCCACGTATTTGTTGACCATTTGATTTTTTTCTAATGCATCATCTACGACATTACCATTATCACTCTGGTCGTTGTCAATATCTTGAGCTCATTTTTGTGCTTGCTCTTGTGGCAATTCAATATGTAAATCTTTAAACAATGATGAAGTTGCAACAAGAAATGTAGCTACACTTACAATTGCCAATGGTCAAATACTGTCTTCAATCGTTGAAGAGTTGAAGTCGAGCTTATTTTTAAAAGAAATTGCAATTGTGTGTACCATAGAAATAGCTCTAGGCATTTTTTCAGCAACTGGACTACATCCATTGGTACAATTGTAACACCACCATGAAATTTTTATTAACGACCTTGCCTTGAAAACACACTGTTCATAAATGGAATGCAAGGGAAATAGAACCATTCTTCAAGAGGTGAAAGCATGTTCAATATTTTATTTACAAAGTTCAGAACAAAGCCATCTTGGACATCAAATACATCTTTTTTATGACAACGTTGCACCCTCACACATCCAACGCATATGATTTTTTTTTCTATTCTCCTCCCACTCTTTTTGGTGCTTGAAATGAAGAATAGAGCATGAAGAGCATGGGATTCTAGGCCCATGATAAAATTATTGCACAAATTATTCATAATTTATTTTCTTCCTTATTATCAAGGATTCAAAATCTTTAAATTCATGAACAAAAATATTCAACACATCATCTTTAATCAACTTTCCACATTTCATAAATGATTCTGCATAGTTCTCAAGTTTTCTTGGTATTATGCTTCCTTTTCCTATACGTGAATAGAAAATACATCCTCTCAAAATCGCTACACATGATATGGACAAAAAACTATAGAAGACCTGACCATGCAACCCCAACTCAAACCTCTTTCCTTTCTTCGTATCTCGGACAGGCTCAACCAAAGGGCTGTTATAACATCCATTATATTGTGATCGAACATGATTTCGAAAAAACTTGTAATCACTTTTTAACGCTTTCTTGTGATGTTCACTAGTCTCTTCTTTTGACTACAGTTGAGAAGGACAACCACAAATGTTAGCATTCTCTTGAAAGATCTCTTGTAGTGGTGACATGAAGCGACCTGGTTTGGGTTGTTCAATACCAATGTGTGGATGTGTTGCATGACCGTGTGGATGTGCGGAGTGAAAATCTGGCGCAAATGGGGGAACGCTCNGAATCTACGGAGGTGGGTGACCTAGGAGGGGGCATCATATCATTCTTTTGAAGCATTTCTCAAAGACACAACCCATATCGACCAGTTGATGGTTTTCTAGCATTGGAAGGTTGGTGTGGATCATGAAAATGGGAAACAAATTGGGGGGCTTATGAGATGTGACATGGTTGTGTAACGATGTGGCTATGTAGGAGTTACGGGATTTGGAGTAAACACATGCAACATTTTATGGGAGATGCCGTGATCTAGATTGAGGTTGGAACTATGAGTGGAAGGAGGTGATGATGGCAGTATAGGGGAATCGGTATGGGAGCCTATGGGAGTTGCGGTATATTGATGTGCATTGGGGTGAGAAGATAGTGGATGCACTGGTCGGTGCAGTGGTGGAGATTGTGGGGGACAAATTAGTGCAGACGGTGGTGGGGAAAGTGGTAGCAGGGGAGGTGGAGGAGATTATGACGGTGATGGAGGGAGGGTTGGTGGATAGAGTGGCTGATTGAATCATAGAGAATGTTGTGGAATGGGTTGTGGGATGGATGGTGGGATACCCAATGGGGTTGGTAATGGGATGGGTGGAGGGATGGGTGGTAGGATACCAGATGGGATGCTTGGTGAGATAGGTAGTGTGATTAGTATGGCAATGGGAGGTGAGATGGATAGTGACATGGGATTTGGGACAGGTGGTGGCATGCCTCGTGGAATGGTGTGTGTCAATATAGGTGAGCTTGTGGGGCTGCCTACAAGTGTAGATGGAATTTTTTCATGCATCTCCTTTTATGAACTCTTCTTTGACATCCGTACTTACGTTCCTAATAGGACCAATCATGATTCTATTGATATGTTTGAGAAGTTGCATGTGTTGTATTGTCGCTTGGTACGTTGTTTTTTTTTAACTGTCCACATCCACTCCTTTTCTATGAATATGCTCATATACACTTCGGTTTAAATCTTCAAAATATTCAATATAGAGTTTTACATGGATTGATGGTCGAGTTTTATAAGATGCTTAAAACATGTATTAAAATATGTCTATTTGTGAGCTAAAAAAAATAATACTTACATCAAGCATCTTATGTTTGATGTTTTTGCAAACGATCCGTAGATTCTGTCACGTGTGATGTATTTGAAATAATGTTTCTATGGGATATCATATTCATGTCCAATAACAAGTTGATGGTAGAATACATCATAGTTTTAACATGCATGTAGAGCTATCTGGTACTAAAGCTCCTTATGTTTTCTCTGTTTTCCATAATGAAGAAAAGGCACAGCTTGAAAAGGACACTTATGATATCGTGAGATCTTTTTTTATTTTTAGTTTGCATGGTAAACCATGTAGATCCTGGTACCGTCATTAATTGTACGAGTGTTGTCAATTCTAGTAGCGCCATCCATGTCATCAATTGCATGACATGAATCTGAATTTAGTCTACTTTGCATGCACTGCATGGTTGTGACTAACGATGTCATCATGGTCGTTGACCTATGTCTCTTCCATCGTGTAGCCCCATAGGTCGGATTATCATCACTTTGATATCTAAATGGATCGTCAGACACACTTAGAGTATATTTCTATGGAGAGTGGATTGGTCTCAAACGACTTAGAAAATCTTCACATTGTGCTTTGGTAGACTTAGCCACTACATTAACTACAAAACTACGTCGTAAATTCTTCACATGTTCTTTCTTCCCAGTCGCGTGAAGGGAGACGGTGATATCATCCTCATTTGATTCTAACTCTGTTATCTTAGGATTCATGATATCGTCTAGATAACTCATATTGATAGCAAACTCATTGGTTGAGTTTCCTCTGACGTCATCGCCATAACCATGATTCTTACAACAACTAAAAATGATCATTGTTCAGGTGGATATGTAGTGACCAAATAGGTTCTTCACGACTTTTGAAAAACGTTTCATAATGATTTTGAGAAAACATCCACAAAAACACAGTGATTCTGCACATGTAGGCAAACATGTATATCTCTATAATATATCCCCACGTGCCAAGTTTATGAATGAATACGTAATATGAATTAGGAGACAAGAAGACCTTCTCACGACCACTCATCGTAATTTTTTCATAAGTGTCAAAACTTTCTCGTCCAAATTTAGAAATTGCTTGTCTTAAGCTTGCATGGTGATTTTCATTACCAAGGAAGGCTTGAGACAATGTATGAAAAAGACAATTTCAATAACCAATAATTGTTACCATTGATAACTTTAGTGGAAACAACATATCATTACAGATTGTTGGCATTGTGATGCTTTCAAATGTGCCCGCCATTATGAGGCTTCTCGCGTTCACTTTGCCATCTCCACTTCTAGTGATGTCCACATCTGTGCACGCAAGCTCATGAACAGGCACGTTCATGCGAGCACTTCCATCCCCTTCCGATGTGGATGATACTGTTACAGATTTTTCTGCTGCACTGAACATAGTAAAGAACATGCATCTTAAGCTACAATCATAACTCCATTTTGAAACAAAATAATAGATGCCACAAAAGTTATCTCGCACTCTCACAGCCATGAACATTGGAAAAAAAGAGTATACGAATACTCTCTTCTGAACATAGCTTATGGAGTGTATGCACATAAATATACATGCCCATCTACATGCACAAACACACGCATATGTACACATGTGAACAAGTACGTATAACATACCCACACTCACAAACACACAATGAAACACACACACACACCCCCCCATACACACACACACACACACATACACACACATACACACACATACACACACACACACACACACACACACACACACACACAGCCACATACATAAAAACAAGTATATCTATACCAAGGCCTATATCAATACCTATATCAATACCACCTTTGATGCCCACGTTTGTGCTCACATTGGCGTCCAAGCCCGTGTCCAGAATGCCACCTCCGCATTTGCGTGTGCCCAAGCTTGTAGTTATCTTAAGACTCTGAATCGGGGTACTACTCACACCGATGCTCACACCAACATCTATAACAGATGAAACCTTTGTAGAAACCAGTGCAGAAGAATACACAACTGCATATGAGACAAGAACATGCATTGTACATTAGGGAAAAGATCCAAGTTCATGGTTATCACGATGCAATCTGAACACTTTTTTTTTCATCTATGAAATAATGTCTTTACAGTAAGCATTCAAAATCTCCATTGCCGCTCATTGATACGAGAGAGTTGACGTAAGAATGTTAAGTGTAGTGTAAGCGGGTACATAACGATGGAGACAATCACAAAAACAAAGAAGCAGAGCTTTGGCAGCTTGGTCCTTGGCTACGAGAGTGTGGAAACGACGTCTCGGCCCTGGAACCTACGCATGCAAGAGATCATCCGCAACCATGACGTCACGTTTGACGAGCAGCAGAACTTCAGCAGCGATAGCAAGAACATGAGCATTGTGAACTCTCCAAAATAGGGGGAGTGGTTCCAGCTTCTTGACTATGACAAGGAGTCGGCGGACGTGGAGGTTGAGCAAGCGACGTCAAAGTGCGACGGTATGGCAGGTTCACTAGCGGATGCTGAGGACTCCCACAACAATGCAGTTGGGCTGGAGATCCGTCAGAAAGAACCGTCCGAGGAGGCACTACGGGTGCCGAAGTGCATACTCCTCATGGAGTTCACGTCAAGCGTCGGAAGAAAATCCCCTGGACGCACCGTCTGTCTGGGGGATGTTTCGTTAGAGTGGGAGAGATCCTCAGGGAGCCGTCCAGTTGATGTTTTACTAGAGTGAGCAGAGTCAGAAGGATCGTAGTAGAGCGGCCAGGCGCCACCAAAATTTCCGCACCGCAGCGGGAAGCAGCGGACAACAGGGAAGCGCTTTGACACAGGTACTAGTCGATGGACCGGCATGATGCGGTGCATGCCTCCTGCATCAATGGAGCAGATGGTCATGCAAGAGGCGCTTGCGCAACCCAAGGGAGAGCAGTGGAACACCGCCATCAAGTCATAGTTGACGTCCATTTCGGAAAATGCCACGTGGGAGTCGGTTGACATGCTGAAAGAGGCCAAGGTCATTGGTTCAAAGTGGGTCTCCAAGACCAGGTTCATAAAAGGTGTGCTGGAAAAGCACAAGACGCGCCTTGTGTCGAAGGGGCACACACAGCGTAAGGGCGAGCACTACAATGAGACATTCACCCCCGTCACCAAGTTCACAAGCATCCGGGTGATCCTTGTGGTGGCAGCGGCGAAGGATATGGAGCTCCACAACATGGACGTAAAGGAAGTCTTCCTCAACAGCATCATCGACAAAGACATCTACATGGAGGTGCCGAATAGGGTGGAGGCATTGGAGGACGAGGTATGCAAGCTGCTGCTTTTGGCTTAGAAAATGGCCTCGATACTGGTACCGACAAATGGAGAGCTTCATGGCATAATTTGGCTTCAACCGCTTTGAGGCGGATCACAGCGTGTATGTACGGTGCAACAAGAAGCTCCATCACATTGTCGAACTCTACGTGGACGGTCTCATCTTGTGCTCCTCAGATTTGCCAAGCCTATAGCAGCCAAAAGAGCACCTGAGTAGCATGTTCCAGAGGTCGGACATGGGAGAGCTGGAGTTCTACCTTGGTGTGAGCATCACGCGGAACCGGAGGGCGAGCAGGCTTGAGCAAGGCAGGTCAAATACGTGGCCAAAGTGCAGAAGCGGTATGGCATGGAGGAGGGCAAACCAGTCGGAAGTCCCCTTACCACAACCTGCAAACTGAATGGGACAATGGCGCCACAAACCAAAGAAGACCAAGAGGACATGACAGGGGTGTCCTACCAACCATGAGGGTGCGGTGGGCACCCTCATGTACGCCATGATGGCGACTCGACCGGACCTGGCCTACGCAGTGAGCCAAGTGAGCAGGTACGTAGCCTATCCAGGGCCACTACACTGGCAGGTGGTCAAGCACATCCTCAAGTACCTGCAGGCAACGTAGCACGCTTGCCTGAGGTTTGACAGCAAGAGGCTATTGGACCCCTTACGTCTGGTCTACTATATGGATGCAGATTACGCTAGCAATGTGGACAAGCGGAAGTCTACATCCAGCTACGTGCTCTTCCTCGTTGGTGCAATGGTCGCGTGGTGCAGTAGGAAGCAAGATTGTGTCCCTACCTCCATAGTAGAAGTAGATTACATCGCACTGGTCGAGGCAGTCAAGGAGGCGGTGTGGCTCCGTAGGTTGCTCGGGGAGCTGGGTGTGCCGTAGCAGGAGCCTACGGTGGTGCAAGAGGACAACATCGGCTCCATCTTGCTGACCAACAACCCAACGCAGCACAGGAGGATAAAGCACATCGATATGCACTATCACTATGCACAGGACATGGTTGAAAAGGGGCAGGTGGTGTTACAACAATGCAGCACACACAACATGCTTGCGGATTGCTTGACCAAAGTGCAATCGCAGACCGGCAAGCAACGAGCGTGGCAGAGCTTGGGATGACCAGCAATGATGGGTTAGAGGGTGCAGTAGAAGATGAGGAAGAACAAACAAGAGCAGTCAGTGTGGAAGGTGCAAGGACGAGAATGTAAGAAAATTGCCCCTCCGCATGCCCACGTACAGTGTCGGGAGGCAGAGACAAGCTGCCAGACAGAGGAAAATCATCGCACTTGGATCTAGTGGCTCAAAGAATACTCTAAATCCAAAATAGAATA
>SZWC01015263.1:0-21057 GCA_023375785.1 Penium margaritaceum
ACGCCCCGACAGAAGAGCGGCAGCTGCAGCAGCTAGCACACTGACGACAACGGCGTGTGCGACGCGGAAGGCGTTGGAATGGAAGGGGTGCTGCTGCTGCGGAGTGAACGGGTGCCAGCACGGCTGTTGCATCACCATTACCATGCTGAAAAGACAAGACACATCTGCTCTCGCCTCAGCGGGGGCCCTGCCTCAAGGACTCTTCCTCAAGGGTCCTGCTGTTCAACAGCACGTCCGAGCCACGTGAGCACCTGTGCATTCTTCTTTGCAATGGAAAAAAGGGGGAGCTGTCCCCTGAACCATTAAATGTTCGCAACGCCAGGGACGAGGCTTTCAAGAAGAGGAAAGAAGGAAGAAAAAAGGAGTGTGGCGCGAGGGAAATTGTGAATTGGAGGGGAAAAAACTTCCCCACCGTCCATCGCGCTCTAGTGCAGGCTCAGAGAGCGGAATGAGGACGGCGAGGTGGGGAGGGAGGTGATGAGGAGAGGGGTGGATCCTAGAAGCATAAAAGGAGAGGGTAAGTCACAGACGCTTGGAGCTCAATGAATCCTTCATGAAGATGAACCGGACCACCTGACCCCCTTCACGCCCGCCAGCCACGCAAACGGCAAAAAGCCAAAGCTGCAGTCCTGTCCGCAGGCGGGAGTGGTGCCACCGCTCGCACCGGGGTACGGGTCTTGCGTGCAGGGCGAGAGTGAGCGCCTGGAACGCGCAGACGGGAGGAGCGAAACAACCTCGACACAGTCCAAAACTGGAGCTGTAGAAGGCCACGCGAAGCACGGATTGTCGACTAGTTGCACGCAACGGTACAGAACCGATCCCCCGGGGGTGAGCATTCGGCATCTCCGGACCAATGCTCAGGGGCGGACTTCGAAGGGCGACCGCGAAGTACACTGTCAGATCCAGCGCGGCACATAAACCGGGCAAAACGGGTCCGCAGAAGACACTAAGAGATTGGTCAGACTTCAACCAGTGGCCCATTAAAAACATTGGCGGGAAAGTTATTTTTTTCGAACGGCAAAAGATATCTGGGTGGAGGCCACCGTGGTCGGACTGCGGTGGGCGCGCGGTGGTCCCCATTTTCATCCAAATCGAAAATTCCATGAGCGACGCTGCTAAAACCCTAGCGAAGTTGCGTAACAAGCAGGTGTTATCTGTGCGACGCCCAGTTACATTTCTAAAACTTCACTGTTCTGCCGCCAAGAGGGGATGACAAGCAAAAATTCCACCGGAGCCCACCCTTCTCCAGGGCAGGGTGGCCTCCGCTGGGATGCCCGATTGTGCGGGTAGCGAGAGGCGGATGCCGCTGTTCGCGGCCCGCCGGATCAGAGGCCCACCGGGTGCCCACCGCCGTTTTACGACGCTCAAGTTTTCGACAGGCTACCGGTTGAAGTCTGACCAGCCTCTAAGAGAAGAGTCTCGCAGACTCAGCCGTAGCTTCCCGTGGAACGTTTTTCTCCGAAGAGGCCGGTCAACACTCGCCCAATGGCGAAAGGAAAGGCGCACACGGCAACATGTAGGCATCGTGTTGATGTACATGAGGGGCTAGCATCTAGATGGTGATGCAGGCACTTTCTTTGTAACCTTCGCTACCGAACATGCCTACGTTGCAATTTCACCTGACGTCCATGCTTCGCTAGAATCAGGTAGATTCTGCCGGCCGGAACAGATCTTCATCGCGAAGACATCTTCAGCAGTCCCCGTGATGTTTGTGTTTTTGGCCTCAATCGACTCAGTTTTGCCCCTCTGATGCTCCAAAAATCGCATATCACCTAGAAGCATGTTTTCATTGATGTAGCATCGCGATGCTCTAATTTGAATAGTCGAGCAATAAAGTCAAATACTTTTAAATCGTTGAATTCTTTGAGGATTGAACGTTGCCCGCTAGAGGAGTCCTGAGAAAAAGGGAGAAATGTCAGCAGCCGTTGTTTTTTCCGAATGGTAGGACGTTAGGTAGAAGATGGATTGGGATTCTCCGAAACAACACCGTATTTCAATGCAAAGCCGCATGGAGAGAAAAATGACTGAAACGTCGATGTTGTGCGATGTAAACAAGATAGACGTGTCTTCCTACGAGCCTATTTGTCTTGTTTTGCGTACATGGGTGGTCAGGGCTCTGCACGTGCAAGTTTGTACATTTGCGAGATCCAAAACAAGAAGAAAATCGAAGGGTTGCAGCAAGCTGCCCTTGCATCTAGATGCTAACATCGCGCGAGCATCTCCGATACATCAACGCGGTGCCGTAGTGTGCGATGGAACAACGTGTTGCGGACATGAACAACCCAGCTTCCGAGGGGTCCACACAGTGCAAATCGCTAGCGACTAGGCGAAACAGTAAAAATTTGGAGGTGGATACTTGTGGGGTGAATCCATTCGTAGCAAGTAAAAAAAATACTTGTCTTAAATTATTCAACAAGCAACTTATTCCCAAAACTGGTCGTGATACAAAACGTTTTTGCAAAGAGTAGCCTCGATCTTCGCGAGTTCATTCCCTTCTTTTCTCACAAACAATTTGAAATCTTTTTCTGTGCTTGAACTTATCGATAAAACCTTTGCTAGTCCGTGTTTTCTATGGTTTCATTAAAGGTCTACGATGTACAATGGAAGCATTTTTCACTGAATCAAGAGCTCAATCAAGGTATATTCAAGACGAGTTTTTATATGCAAAAAAGAATGATTCATGCATCTGTTTAAGTACTTTTCCAATGGATGAAGTGACCTTGGGGCCTGGGTTCTTGCCTTCTCCGAACGCGAGGACCTACATAGCCCGATCCATCGACGCCGGAGCCCGTGTTCGGGCGGCGGTCAACAAGAGGGCCTGCTAGCTGCCGGCGCAATTCGAGATAGTCAGAGTGTTACCGGGCTCGTTATCTCGGGCAATTGTTTGCAGGCATAAAGTGCCCAAATCGCATACGACAATTTTGTGAGATCCTAAACCGTGTGGTTTCGAAGGACAACACGATAGGAACCTGTTCTGTTGACACGTTTTGCGTTTTCAACTATGTTACATTAAGAAGAGTTCAATCTAGTTTACCACATTGTTCACTACCTAGCGACTGTCCTTAGCGAACGCTGGCCACCGATGTTGCAGGATTGAGCCTAAGACTGCCAGTACAAAGCTGACGAGCCATGAGGTTGTCCAGATTCGGCGGCCGGGCCCTCTCGTTGGTCAGATCGGCCAACGAGGTCGAAGGGTTGGTCACACATCGAAACGGGTCCCCGTATCTAACCGCGCAAGCAACCATGGCTCCGAGGTCGAAGTGCCCTTTTTCTTAGACTAAATCTATAGCAGGAGGGCCGGTTCGGCCCTCCCTCCTCGCAAAAGCGAGGGGTGGTTGCGCACCACCCCTCGCGTTAGCAAGGGCTAGCCAAGGGCTAGCACTTGGCTGGCCACCGGCCAGCTTGCTGCCGGCTAGACGGTCGGCTCCAGGCCAAGCGACCGGCCGGCCACCGGCCGGCCAGCCGCCAGCCGCCGATCGTGCCCTCAGCCCGATCGGCAACTGAGGGACCACGAGGGCCTCGAGGGTGAGGCCTTGTGTCCTCATGCCCTTGCCCCCCCTTTGCCCTCCTTGCAAACAAGCAAGCAAGGACGAGGGATAGGGGGAGCGAGAGTGAGGACAAGAGGACTGGCGCAAAATCGTTAGCGTGCCTCGCAAGCAATAATTTCAAGCCATAACAGAGAAACGTATATCGAAGTTCATTTGCAATGAACTTCGACTTGAAAAAAACAAAACAACTCGTGAAAATACACGATTCTGACATAAAAAACCCCTGGTTTGGGTTCCAAAACCAGGGGTTTGATTAGAAATGGAAATGGGCCTCTGGAGACTTGAAAAACTTGAGTCTTCCTACTCTGGGTCGTTGATGATAACAACCCCTTAGTCCTGCGAAGGGGGTAAGCCCTTGACTTGGACTGAGAATGCCATTCTGCAAACTCCGACGACGACTTCAGAGCAAGAGCTTGAGACTCAACTCGTTACAGTGGTTGTTAGAGCCAGACGACCCTCGAGACCAATAGTTCAGTGGAAATGGCGGCTACAACATAGATAAAACACGGCCGGCAAGTACAAGCAGTAATAGAAATGCCAAAAGGGACTATAGCATCTACAACTAATGGATTAAACTGTCGTTAAGTGCATTGGAGAGCTAAAAATGAGCTCTAATTGGGGGAGCTTCTTTCTTCCGGTCTCTTGTCACTTCCAGGGGACCTAAGGGATTTTCGTGGGACGGGGTGGGGAGTGCCCACTCCCAAACCACCAAGTTTTTCCCTTTTTCAAGGTTCCCTCCTTCCTTCTTCATCATAAACATTGGGACAACATTTTTTCCCAAGGCCAGAAGCTGTCACCACTTGAGAGCACCCAAAAAAGGAGGAAGGACAACACCTTCAATATTTTGGCGGCTTCCTCAACGCCAGCGGTGCAAGGAAGACGTCGCCAAAGGGCACAAGGCGCGCAAAGACTCAAGAGGAGGCCAAGGAAGACAAGAATCAAAGGAAGGAAAAGAAGTAAGAAGAGGGAGTGAAGGAGTTGCTAGGATTTACTACAACTCCTTTGCAATTATTTGCATTTGTCTTGTGAGCGACACTCACATTTGTTTTGTCTTTCCCTTGCATTTCAATTTTCTGTTTTCCTAGTCTTTGCCAATGGCCGTGAGTCACGACTTAGGAGGACTAGTTTCAAAACCCACGACCTTGTGCCAACGTGGCGGCCTAGGAACAGAGAAAATTTATTTATAGTTGCCTCACCGATCGTGAGAGCAAGGGGTTTGTGGGAGGCGATTCCTCCTTAACGTTGTGGGGTGATCCTCACAACGGTCATCACGTGCTAGTTGCACGAACGACGAGATGGCAAGTGCCGGATCGTCCAAGACCAACAAGGGCAAGGTGGTGACGGCCTCACCACGAGCTCTCACCGGACTCCAAATTTTGGGAGCCGCCGCCTTGAGCACGGTTGCCAACCCAAAGGCAACAGTATAGTCAAAGGCAACCGATGCCAACCTCTACGATATTGAGAAGCGTGCGGAGGCCGAAACACTACTCGACAAGCACGTTGGCGCATACGTGGGTGACCCTCACACAACGGACAACATGATGGAGGAGGATCCCCCGGACGAGGACCCCGATGAAGAGCATGATGCCGACAATGGCAAAGGCGACAAGGATCGCGACCATCGCCATCGTCATGTGGCAAATTCGAGCTGATTGCTCGAGAAGGGCAAAGTGCCCGCCGCATCGGCTGAAGCTGTCGACGGCAGCGAGACTGCCAAGAGCAGCAAGGGTGATGAAAGCAACCACACGGGGAGTTCCTGCAAGAACGAGCCGCACGACGTCACCGTGAAGGCAATTTGCGATGACCGTCGTAGGCTCGCGGAGTTTGCTACTCAAGCAGAAAGCCGACTCAGGATCACCACCAACAGTGGAGATATGGCACCACTCGAAGGAATGGGGGTGGACCCCCCTTCCTATGATGCGGCCGCAATGGGGCAAGGCAGCGCCCACTCGAGCGTCGTCGCCGCCGATAGTCTCCCTCGAAAGGTGGGACTCCTTGGAGGCGTGTATGCAAACCATACCCTCCTACAGTAGGTAAGGGTGCACGGACAACGCGAGGCCCTGGAGGCTATCGCCGATGCTCTGACGACATCAGAGCTCAAGTTGGCATTCGCTAACCTATTGGCCCACGTCAGGCAGAGCATCACGGACCTCGATCGTGATCGCCAGCTACAACGCCTGGCCGCCCATGAGGCAAGTCGCCGATGCAACGACCCCAACAAGGGGTTACAGAGCGTAACCCAAGTGCGGATGCAACAGCAAATGCAACGTGCCGAGCTACGGATTCCATTGCCGGTGGTAGCGACGACTTGCCTACCTCAACGTCTTCGGGGTCGGTCATGAATACGTCCTTCCTCCATAGTGTGGAGATCTTTTGAAAGGGCGTGAAGCTGACCAACTGGCTGAACCGCATGGAGTATGTTCTACGTGTCCACAAGGCTCCACTCAGTCAGTGGGGCGACCTTGCCATGATGCTGCTTGAAGACAAACTCGTCAAGTATGTGGTCAAGGAGTGGACTTCGTAGCAGCCGCACCTCGAGTGGCAATCCATGCCGTGGGAGGCCTTCTGTTTGATCATGCGCAAGATGTGCACCCAACGTGAGGTGGCGCGACGCGCCTTTTACAAGATCAAGGACTTCACGCAGCAAAGCAGCTCGCTTGAATCCTACTTGAGCGAGTTTGCCGCACTCGTGGAGGAAGCGGAAAGCTTCACCGAGGGCGATGGGACTGAGACCTTAAATTACCCGAAGTGCATGCTGTTGGAGTACTTGCGTGATGATCACGGTAGCGAGAAGGTGAAGGACAAGACCACCACGAAATCCACTGGCCAAGTTTGGACAAGCTGAAGGGCGTTACGCGACTACATGAGCGAAGTGTATCCAACAAACCCGAAGCACTACTCTGATGCACAGCCAAACGCATGTGCACAGCAAGGCCACGACATGCACATGGACGCTGTAGGGGCTGGTGGGTGAGCCGAACAGTGAGGTGGGGCCAAGGGCAAGCAGCCTGCAAATTCTCCAGCCAAGAAGGCTGGTGGATACAAGGGTCCCAACAACAAGCGCAACCGCGAAAATGACGAGATGCAGGCGGCGCGTGAGCGTCGCAACGCATCCTTCCGCGAAGGGCTCTACCACAACTGCATGCAGCCGGGCCACTTTAGGTCTCAGTGCCCTGAAGCTGCTGATGGTGGAAAAGGGACCGCGGTGTTAGCTGCAGCAATAGCACCTTGTGGGGATGGTGCAGTAGGAGGTCGCAGACAAGGCCAAGGACAGGGTCACGGTCGCGGCAATGGGCCCGGCCGTGGTAAAGGACAAGGCCGTGGGGCGGGTTTTCCCCACCCCTGAATGACGTTACTGGGGACCACTCAGGGGTAAAACTGGATCACGAGTGTGGGTTCATGTTTTCATATGAGGATGTTAGACAATTAGAGTTATGACAAATTCAAATTTCTCTGTTGTTTTCTCTCCTCTTCTTGAACCACATTCTACACTTGCTAACCGACATTGCCGACTAAACCTTGCATCTCCAAACAAGATGCATGATTGTGCATGCTTAGTGGTGGCAACACCGACCACAAACTCCGTGTTTACCACAAACTCGGCTTGCCGTCGTCGAGTCTTTTCACTCAGAAGAGTGGAGGCAACATGACGATGTAGTTCAAAGGACACCTAGCTACTGCTCCCGTGAACGTACTTGCTGACAATGGAGGAGACGACTCTTTTGTTGGCCTTGGAGTTATCGACATGTTGGCATGAAGTACAAGCCATCAAATGGCGCAGTTGATGTCGATGACAACCATATGGTACCCGTGATCGGTACTTGTAACGCAAATATTTGCATTCAAGGGTACACATAGAGTGTCACGTTGAAGGTAGTCAACCTTCTTCACCCGTTTGACGTGGTGCTAGGCGATCCTTGGCTCCGTGAGAACAAGGCTCTAATTTTCTTTGAATCAAAGCGTATGATCCTCTGAAATAGACAACGCCGCTTTACATTGATTCCGAGTACAGAATTATCACCAACCCGTCTCACAGTCCATGCCAACTTTTCTGTGATGCAGGTCAAGAGACGTATTTGACAAGGTTCTTGATACTTTTAGGCTCAGCTACAAAAAGCGGAAGACGACATGAAGGAAGACACGCCAGAAGAGATCAGATCTCTATTGGCGGAGTTTTCAGATGTATTCTAAGACCCACTGACTAGGCTTCCACCAGAAAGACACATGGGCCACACAATTCCGCTACAACTGATGGCGACTCCTTCGTTCAGATCCATGTATCGCCTTAATCCAGCAGATAGGCGAGAGGCCAAACGCCAAATCAAAGAGAACCTTGCAAAAGGGTGGATCGAGTGTAGTAGCTCGCCGACAGTGCGCTGATCCTTTTTGTGAACAAAAAAGATGATGGTTTACGTATGTTCGTGGATTACAAGGCGTTTTAACAAGCTGACGGTTAAAAAATCAATTCCCCTTACCCCGGATAAAGGACCATTTTCACCGACTCTAAGGAGCAAATGTATTGTCGTCCTTGGATTTGTCTCAAAGGTACCATCAAATCTGCATCACGGAAGATGATGTGTCCAAAACAGTGTTTTGAACACACATGGGACACTATCAGTTCCGAGTGTTATGCTTCAAGCTTACCAATGCCCCGGCATCCTTCCAAGGAGAAATGAACCAAACGTTCGCCAAAAAACTTGGACAATTTTTCTTAGTTTACTAGATGACATCCTGGTTTTCTCCAAATCAATGGAAGAGAACATTAAAGATCCGCGCAAAGTTCTCGCAATCCTTCGAAAACAAAAGTTCTATGCGAAAGTGAGCAAGTGCAATTTTGCACAAGATGAGCTCAAATACCTTAGACACATCATTGGCAAGGACGGCATCCGTATCGACCCACGAAAGGTCCAAGCCGTTGTAGACTGGCCACGTCCTAAAAAAGCTGGGCAGATTTCGTCTTTCCTCGGCCTTGTAAACAACGTTCGACGGTTTATGCAAGGGTATTCCACCTTGATAGCACTGTTAACCAGGCTCACGCAAAAAGACGTGCATTGTGAATGGACATCTCATTGCTTGAACGCTTAACTTAAAGTCAAAGAGCTTCTATCCACGGCGCCCGATCTAGCTCTTCCGAATCCATCGCAACCGTGAGAGGTTTGATGTGATGTGTCAGTAGTAAGACTCGGAGTCGTCCTCATGCACAACAGCCACCCAGTTCCGTATGAGAGCCGGAAGCTCATCCTTGCAGAAATGCGGTACATGACTGGGGATCAAGAGCTCCTTGCGGTAGTACACGCTTTCAAGATGTGGCGTTGCTACCTCGAGGATGCTGAAGGGGGTGTGACGTTCATGACCGACCATAATGCATTGGTGTTTTTCAAACGTAACCAAACTTGTCAAGACGATGGGCGTGTTAGAGCGAATACGTGAGCCGATTCTCCTTCATATGGGAATATCGGTCACGACTCATCAATGTGGCCGATCCACTCAGCCGACAGCTTCTGGAAACTAAAACGACCACCGAGGTTGCTATGTGTTTTTTGACCATTGCAACATCAAAAGTACAATCACCAAATCCCACTGCACCTCTACGGCAACCACCACGAGAGATCATCCATTATAACGATTTTGTAAAAAGGATCCGTATGGGATACTGTGTGGATTCTTGGTTTCAAGACTCTCGAAATCTGGACAAGTACCGCTTGGTTGAGGCCACAGGAATCTTTTGGCACGGAGAACAAGTTGTTGTGCCTAACTCGCGAGACCTTCGAGCAAAGGTTATCTTCTAGTTCCACGACCCGCTGGTCGCAGGTCATGTGGGACCTTGAAAGACCGGTCAGGCACTCTCGGACCACTATTGGTGGCCAGGATGGAGTGTCGATGTCCGTAAGTATTGCATCACATGCGACCCATGTCTTCAGAATATGGCTAGTAACAAGAAGCCCGCTGGACTCCTCCAACAGCTTCCCATTCCCGGGACTCCATGGGAGTGCGTCAGCATGGACTTCATTCTTCGTCTTCCGAACACGGCCCGTGGCCACGATGCAATAGTGCTGGTCGTGGATCTTTTGACGAAGATGACACAATTCATTCCTTCAACCACTAACGTGAACGTAGAGGAGACTGCTCGTGTCTTCTTTGAGGGTATCGTAAAGTATCACGGCTTGTCGTTGCGCATTATCTCCAATCGAGATCGAAAATTTGCTAGTACATTCTGGCAGAAGATGCAAGAGTACTTCAACAGTGAGTCGCAAATGTCGATAGCATTTCACCCTCAAACTGACAGACAAACATAGTGCATGAATCGCACTTTGGAGTAGATGCTCCACATGTCCGTGGACCCTGCCATGCATGATTGGGACGAATTCCTAGCATCGACAGAGTTTGCGGTGAACAACTCGGTGAACGAGTCCACACAGTTCACACCGTTCGTGTTGAACATTGGTCGGCATCCAATGGTACCTTTTACATTTGTGAAGAGTGGGAGTACAAGAAGGAAGGTTCCTTTTACTTAAGCCTTTGCCAAGCGCATTGATTCCTTGTTATAGGAGGCAAAGGTTCATCTTCAAGTAGCTCTGTAGCGATAAAAGGCATATGCCGACAAACGTCACCGGGAGGTCTCGTTTGACATCGATGACAAAGTGCAACTTAGCACAAAAACCTTTGGCTGAAGTCGCCAAGGGTAAGAAAACTTCTACAAAAGTGGATTGGGCCATTTCCCATTGTGGCACGCATCGGGCCAGTGGCATACCGATTGCTACTTCTGCGGAGTATGAAGATACATGACGTATTTTGTGTGAGCCTACTGGCTCCATACACAGCAGACGGAACTGTTCAGCCACCTCTAGTAATCCTTGCTACCGACGGCCAATAAGCGGTCCTTTGCCTACTTTAGCAACGAGAGAGTACTCTTTGGTCGCGCGTTGTTAGGGAGTACCTCGTTCATTAGGCCGGTTCTGGACCTGAACAGAATTCATGGGAGCCCGAATCTCGGTTGCCCACAGGGGTGGTCAAGGAATACTAGAGCAAGCTTTCAGCGCACACGTATCAACGCGTGGTAGGGAATACCACCTGAATGCAGAAAAAGTGAACAACATTCCCACATAGAAGCATTCATGAACAGCAAACATAGGAGGTTGGGGACGCCCAACATGGTTGTCGCGCAGATGCTCCAGCCTAAAGGGGGGAGACCGCTAGTCGTACCGACATACCAGATGCAGCTTAGGTCCAGGTACCATGCACGTGTTCATGTCTAACTGGTGATTAAAATTATCAATTTTCTTTCACAATGTTCATCAATCACTGACTGACAATCCTACTTGTTGTTCATGAACCGGGTTGTTTCATAACAAGTTGGGAGGAATGTAGCGGGAGGGCCAGCTCGACCCTCCCTCCTCGCTGAAACAAGGGGTGGTTGCGCAGCACCCCTCTCGTCAGCGAGGGCTGGCTGAAGGCCAGCACTTCCCTGGCCGTCGGCCAGCTCGTTACCGACCGGCTGGACAGCCGGCGGTCGGCCAAGCAATCAGCCGGCCACCGGCCGGCCAACCGCCAGCCGTCAATTGCGGCATCAGCCCAATCGGCGGCTAAGGGGCCACAAGGGCCTCAAGGGTGAGGCCTCGTGGCCTCGTGCCCTTGCCCTTCTTGCAAACACCTAAACGAGGACAAGGGATAGAGGGAGCGAGGGTGAGGACGAGAGGACTGGCGCAAAATCGCCAGCGTGCCTCGCACACGACGATTTTGTGCCAAAATGGCAAAAAGAAAATCAAAGTTCGTTCGCGACAAACTTCGACATGAAAGAAATGAAATAACTCGTGCGAACACACGAGTTCAAGGTTAACTCCCCCGCTTTGGGTCCGGAAACCAGGGGTCTGGTATAAAATGGAAATGGGCCTCCGGAGACTCAAAGTATTCGAGTCTCCCTACTCTGGGTCGTTGATGACGATTGCCCCTCAGTCCTGCGAAGGGGGTAAACCCTTGACGCGGACTGAGAATGTCATTCTGCAAACTCCGACGACAATCTCAGAGCAGGAGCAAGAGACTCGACCCGATACAAAATCATTAATGATTCAAATGAAAACTACTTTTTCTTTTGTATGAATATGAGGGTAGTTTTGGTGATTTTGTAACTTTGAATACAATTTACAAAGAATCAAATCCAGATATATTGAGCATTCTTTTAATTCCATTTTTTCTATAACTACAAGTGGAATAGACGTGACGTAGTGTCACGAAAACTAAGCTTTTAGGCCTTCATAATATGCAACAAAACATAACGGTAAGCAAATGGGAACAATAATATTATCTTACGTCCAAACAAGTTATAAAATCATGTTTTTTACTTTTTTTTCAATACTCTTTCAAAAATAGCAAAACATTTGTGTTTGTTTCATGTTGATAATAATGTTAAAAGAGAAAAACACTGTAAAAACATATTGTCAAGGATACAATTTCTGTGATTCCGCATAGGAATAACAATATCATGGTTATTGAGAATACATAAATGATAAAATGAATTACATTAATATTCCTTCACAAATTCCATTGATAGTAATGTCATTAAACTCATCCTTCATCAAGAATTCATAATGATGACTTTGTTATTCTACGAAAAATGACAAAACATACATCCTCAAGGAATGTCTTTTTGTTATTTCTCAATTAAAATTATTTTACCCACATGAACTAGATTTTAATTTTTCTTCATATTGGAAACAAAACTCGAACAAATAATTTATATTTTACAGTTTGAAACGATATGATTTTGGCGATGAAGAGTATCTAAAAAATTATATGCGGGGATGTAATAGATTTAAAAATCAAATTATGTTATTCCTAACAATGGAATACTTATTTATCTACAAAATCACAAAACTTGCATCCTTGTAAAAGTGTAGCATAGGGGCCATTTTCATGGTTATAAATGGTCGTTAAAGATTTATCGGGTCCTTTGGGTTCTCGAGGCTCAAGTTTCGAGGAGCCAAAAGCCCGAAAATTAATAATGGGCTAGAGTCTTGTTCAACTCTAGCATGGAAAAAAACACTTGGTTGAATGAGAGGCAAAAGAAGTGTCGCGATGGAAAATCCATCGCATCACTCCTCCTCAACTCCTAGAATGATGCTAGGGTCTTCTTTCCACTGTGGCAATGCCACGTGGAAGAAGTAGGATTAGGTTTCATGTTTACAAATATGCCCTATAACGACTTTGCTCATTTGTGGTGCGCTTTGTCTCAGCCAAAACGGCTAAGACAACCATTCGCTCCTCCTCCTTGGACTACACTTTCTGAGGGCCTATGTTTTGGGTTCAAAGCTTAATCGCAAAATAATGCATGGCAATTACATTGGCATTAGAGCTAGCTTTCGCAAATTACCTCTGAAATAGGGTCCATTCGTCTGTTGGATCGAGCCTTTGAGTGACGTCATTCGTCGATCCTTATGGAGAATGAGGTTGTTTTGGTCTCTACGGCCGAATGACGCCCGGCATCGAACGCAGCCCGTTTGATTGCCGATAAGCTGCCATCAAGCTTACTCCTCAGTCAAGAGTACAAAAAAAACAATTGCTGATGGCCGATGGCCGATGGCCGCCGAGAGACCAAACGCCGCCCGACTGGCAGAATTTGGCTCCGATAGCTCGTCGAGCTGAGACGAGCTCTCGGAGAGATGGCGAAGTCCACGAGCGGGGTGCAATCCCCCTCCTCGCCATATAGACGATGGGAGGAGAGGGGAGCAACCCTCCCCCCCCTGTTCATTGCGTCCATAGAGGAGAAGGGAGTGTTCGCCATCTCCCCCCCGCTTCTCTTCACATGGACCGACTGCCCATGGGGGAGGAAAGGGGGCGTCCCTCCCTCCCCCCCTTCCCCCCCGCTTTCTGAGCCAAGCCCATGGAGGGAGAGAGGGGGCATTTTCCCCTCCTCCCTGCTCTCACATGAGCCGACAGCCCATGGGGGAGGAGAGGGGGAGTTCTCCTCCCACCCCTCCGAGATACGCCGATGGCCCAAGGGGAGGAGAGGGGACGTCTTTCCCTCCCCCCCGGCTCTCACAAGGGCCAATGGCCCATGGGGGAGGAGAGTGGGCGTTCTTCCTCTCTCACCCCCCCCTCCAGATGGGCCGACGGCCCAAGCGAGAGAAGAGGGGACGTCTTCCCCTCCCCCCCCTGCTTTCACATGGGCCGACGGCCCATGGGGGAGGAGAGTTGGCTTTCTTCCTCTCTCAGCCCCCCTTCCAGATGGGCCGACGGTTCAAGCCGGAGGAGAGGGGACGTCTTCCCCTCCCTCCCTTTTCACTCTCACATGGGCTGACGGCCCATGGGGGAAGAGAGGGGGCGTTTCCCTCTTCCAACCCCTTGCATGACCGACGGCCTAAGGGGGGAGGAGTTGAGGCGTCCTCCCTTCTCCCCTCCCTTAGAGGGCCAACAGCCCAACGAGGAGGCGAGCAGGTGACCTCCCTCTCCCTCCTCCCCCCCTCCCTCTGACAAGGGCAGGCAGCTCAAGGAGGAAGGAGGCGAGGAAACTTCCTCCCTCTTACTCACTGTCGAAGGGCATGGCCCTGCACACTAGCAAGACGTCGTTTCTAGACCCAGAATTCTCACCATCGAATGTGTGCAAGTAGTGTAGTAGGTAACAGAGACGTTAGGAGACAAAAGGCTCGTAGTTCGGTCCCCAGGAGTCAGGTTATGCTTTTTTTGTGACGTAGATTTTTTCTCCAAAACCATATGTTTTGGACCCAGTTGCTTCCAAATATTGTGAAGGATATTCTCTTATCGTTTGGGTACACTTTTAGGCACCGTACAAATCAGTTTGAAGGTCAGACCGAGATTAAAATTTGCTTGAACCAAGGTTTGGTTCCTTGGTTGAACCCGAGATTTGGCCTTGTTGGTTGGGGGTTCACAACGGTAAAAAGCGGCATGGAGCTCAGTCTAAGATGTACAATGTTTTGAGAGGTTCTCAGTCATTGTCCCAAAATATTTTCCTAGTCATGGGAAAAAGGGGAAGACCAACAGTTTTCCCGACAAACCACAGTGTGTCTCTTGGAAGGTTTCAAGCATCAAGAAAAAAAAAGGATGTACTTGACGTGCCAAATTTATGTTCATTTTTCATGAATCCTCAAGTTGAGGAATAATACGTTTACCGTTTTCAAAAACATTTGAAACGGTGAAACTTTTGTGGTCGAACCCGAGTGTGTGGTCAAGTTGACCATGGGTTTCGACGCAAAAATCTTAGAGCTCTAGTTCAGATCTTCCAAAAATCAGCAGTTCTGGTTTTCTTTTTTTGTTCCATTCCACAGCAAAAAAGGAGGAAAATCCACAGTTTTCCATGTCATGAACGGAATTCATTTGGAAATGCTTCAACGACATAAGTTTAGCACCGACAGTTCCTAAACGTTTTGCGAATCAACCTCAAAGTTTAGGGTATTTTGTGAGAAAACCCGAAAGGGCTGACCTTCGCTAGCCACATGGCTCAACGGGGGTCGTACATGCGTTAAACAATTTTACATACGCAAAATGACAACTACGATGTGCACCAGGTTGTAAAACCACAATGGTGACGTGTATCGAGACGAATATTCAATGAGGAACGGTGAAAACACCGAATGTGCTACAACCACTCGATGACTCACCTACTCGTTGTAATAATGCGAAATGTGCAGACTGCACAAAACGAGTGTTGATTGCACTGTTGCATGGGCGTCGATTACATCATTGACGTAAGTGTCGATGGCACTACGAGAAATAGCCAAATTGCTAGTTGCAGAAAGTTTTTCAGTGTCAAACACACCACCAAAAAAAGTGCCAGTTGTACTTTAATCGCAGATTTCAAAAGCATCTGTGATGCTAGTGTTGAACGCATTGCTCGTGATCTACTGAGATATGACCAAAATAAATGCCAATTCCGTATCCACATGGGTGTCAATCTCATAAAGGATGCTGCGATCAGTCATTTGTGAATGGATTTTTTACAAAGCAAGAGTGTGAGTGCTGATCGCACGCAACACACACACGCGCGATGGTGGAAATCCACGCGTGATGGTCGACCGACAAGTGCCGGTTGTACTTGGAATGTGACGAACATGGACAATGCAATCGTAGCATTCAAGCGAGCGCCAAACGTACAATTACCATGATATTGAATGCATGGCTGATGAGTGCGTTGGTTAAATTGTTGACACGAGTGTTGAATGCACCGTTGTCATAAACATCACTTGCATAGTTGACAAAAGATGCAAGTTGCACTTTTTTCGTCGGTGCCGAATGCACCACTGATGCGAGTGCGAATGCATGATGGCTATGAGTTCCGATTGGACCAGCTATGCTAGTGCTGATGGTGCAACACATGTTAAAACACGCTGCTTGTAACGATAACATGGGTGCCGATCGCACCCCATTGTATCAACTAGCAAGAACCAGCGAGCTCATTGCCTCGTCATGGTAGCTTGCGATAGACCACCAAACAAAAGCATACGATCTATGCGCGTGGTGGTTCTATGGGCAAGTACGTCAAGTGTGACATTCAAAGCGATGGAAACAAGTTGACTCACGACGTTGAGGATGGTCTTACTGAGGAATTCTTCAAATAAAGAATCAAAAGGCACGTCCGGAAACAATCACGCATGGCTGTGGTGATGAGATGAATACCCGAATGGCGTAACACAGCGGTCTTGGTTGTCACCAATAGTGGCAATCATTGGAAGTTAAAAGGTTTGCCTTGCCGACAGCAGTATGTAAACTTACTTCCAAAAGAAGTACGGACCAAATTCTATCGGATGAATCACGTGTGACAAGGAAATTTTCCTCAAGTTTGAACCATGCGAAAGGTGGACGAACTCCTTCGTATCCATTGGTGGATCATGCTAAAAACGCCTAGTTGGTTGGGCCAAGTTCCAAAACATGCAAGGCTTGCATGACCGTAGGAGGTCAAAGCGCATGACCAAGTGCTGGAGACAACCCTCTTTCCAGTGGGTCAAGGTATGCGATTCATACCATGGTACTTCAGCCACATGAAATTGGGTACATGGCAAGCATGGAAAACGTGCACGCCATGCACAAAAGCCTTATCCACTAACTGTTGGTGCGTTGAACACGATATCAAGTTATGGATCAGTGGGACGGACGAATGATCAAAACGGCTTTGTGACAGTTGAACAAGCTGACAATTTAGTTGATGTCTTGGATAAACATGGTGACACCATTTCACCAAAAATATAGTTTAGTGGGTGCATGACGTGTGCTACAACAGTCGCATGTCCCATTGCGCTACAATGTTCAAAGGCAAATGTGATCATTTTACAACTAAGTCCGCATCATGACTATGTCATGAGATGTGAAATGGACCTGGTTTGTGAGCACACGGGTTTCAATCCTCGAGGATTGACATCGTGCCACCTATACATAGTGTGTACTGGATGCATGTGGACCTTTCGGAGGATCTGTTCATCATCAGTCCTAGCCGATGGAAACATCAGTCCATGATTGAACACGTCAAGGATGATACGCTTAATTAAATTCTCAGTGGCGAAACCATTGACACCCTCTCACTCGGTGAGTGATAGATACAAGTCGGGGTACCCGACTGGTACTGACGATAAAAAGGTACATGAGTGTACCGACAAACCTGTTCAAAACACAAGGACACTTGTGAGTGGGGGTTGTAAATACGCCAGAGAGGGATAGAGACTCTTCTATGGGTCGTGAACAGTGTAAGACCCCGTAGTGCACTGGTCAAAAACTGCAAGAGTCAATCTCTGGCGTATGACAAGATTGGCTGAATGTGTGTAGCAGATTGGACAGAATCCTTGGCCGACTAGGCCAAAACCGCGGTGCTTGAGGGTCCTCGACCCTCAAGCCATCCCGTCCAACCGCCCACAGTCCCAGGTGACCCAGCTCAAGCCACGTGGCTCCTTTGACCGGTCGGCGTGGCACTACCACGCTACACTCCCCCCCGCTAGGAGTGAGAGCCGCCTCGGCATCTCCGGTTATCCCGACGTGGGATTCGAGCCCTGGAGCTCTGATACCAATGTAGCGGATTGGACGGAATCCTTGGCTGACTAGGCCAAAACTGCGGTACTTGAGGGTCTCCGACCCTCAAGCCATCCCGTCCAACCGCCCACAGTCCCAGGTGACCCCGCTCGAGCCACGTGGCTCCTTCGACCGGTCGGCGTGGCACTGCCATGCTACAATGTGGAAAGTGAAAAAATTTGAAGGCGACATCTTCAGTCTATCATCACTTAACAAGTGAACATGTCATGGACATTAATAGACAAAAGTACGTGAACCGATGTCGATGACATGAATTCACCCACAGTTCGGTGAAAATCCATCTCAGAGAAGATGAGTGACACTCATTTTGTACTAATTGTGCTCCCGAGAACTATGACAATCAAATGTATTTCTACAAAAAAAAATGACATAACTGAGATCACGTCACGGTCTAGGTTTTGCGATGAAAGCTTACGACCGTGAAGACGATCTATAAGCCGATAGCCTTAAGCTAACAGTGTGTTATCACCTACATCTTGGTGGTCCGACCGACCACATAACGAGTCATAATCAACATTGAGGCAAAAGAATGACCAGTGTGTCGTAACTAAATGTTGATATGAGGACTCTTCAAGATGAACCTTGAGAACCGATGTTTCTCATCAGATTCTTTTGATGTATGGAGAGACGTCTCAAAGTTGAGGGCATCGTGACATGGTACACTAGTCGTGTACGTCACGCTCTTCAAACATCATTTGGATGGATTCTGATCATAGCAAAGGCATGGTGTAGCACCGGCTATCCAATTTGTTGGAACAAAAACAATCTCCGAGAGAGATCACAATGACTATGGTGTAGTCGAACCATGCTTCACATACCCGAAAGGTCATGTTGAAGTGACTCAAGCCCCTTGGTTTTGAGGATGATTTCATTGACATTCATTGCCTAATGCATGTACAATATGTTTTGGATGTCGTTACGGCGATATCAAGGTTTGTGGTGGTTTGTCAGATGTCTTCGATGAGGGCGATACCCTCTACAAGTGCCTAGGATACGGCACATGAAAACTACTCTATTGAGTAAAAGTATCAAATGTACGCAATAGAAGACATTGAAGCAACACGGAATGTTGCAACTTGGCAATCAGAATCCATCAACGGGTTCTTGAATGCAACCCTTGGACCCATCGTAAAAGATTTACGAACTCGTTGTTCAAGGATCACTTGATGTGATTCGGATGCTCTATCACAATCACATGGATTAGACACCCGAAAGGTGTTCTTCCAATTGATACCTCAATGATTGTGATCATGGTATACCTTTTCCGTGAATACCATACGATGAATACTCCGTTCGTGGATAGAATCTATGGTCGTTGAGATCGATTATCTCAGCTAACCTAGTTCAAAAGTAGCGCGCTTTTGATAGGGACCTGAGCGGCAACCTTTGGTGACCATTTGAGACTGAAATGAGGGGATGATGGTTGACACCAATTTCATCTAGGTCGGAGCATTGCCGTGTCCTGTGATGGAATTTGACGGTAATTGTGCATGAGAGACGACCGATGCCGCCTCCTTCAATGATGAGTGCATTCTTTCAAAGGAAAGATAAGTGTGCTCACTAACACTGTTTTAGGGCCTTGGTGCCTCCCAACCCTAGGATAAAGCTCGCATGCGAGTTGCATGGGCTTAGTGGAGCTCGTTGAGTTCAGCTAACCAACCCACAGTTGTTGAAAGAGGTCTAGTGGACCTTCGCGTGGTCATGAACACGTGGTTGCAACCTAAGGGGACTGATGTCCAAATACTGGGTTGCACGTACGAACAATGTTACGGTGAGGTACCACCTTGGCAGCATCCCCTCGGAAGAGATCATGTCCGAACGACATGGGAAGTGTTGTGTGGACCTGGAAAATTATTGCGGGGATGCCCGGTTAATTCGTCGTAGGGATTCTCCTTGCAAAGGGGGAGGAGGCGTCGCCATAACAGTTTGCTCAACGCGTACCACACGAAATGTGGGAAAATTCATCCTATGTACTCTCTTCCAAACTGGCAAAACATTGTTGAAAGTGTACGTCCCAAAAGGCATCGACAATGCCATCGATACTCACGTATGATGAGTTTTCGTTAGAGACCCACTTACGCTTGTGAAAAACGTACAAGGATTGTACGTGTCTCATTTTGGCAAGGACCAAGGCATCACGCGATCAACAGTAGATGCTGTACACAAATGAGCATTATCACAAAAACCACAAGTGTGTGGTTGATTGTGCGTAAACGTGACGCAACCGTGCTGCGGATGACAAGAGTTCACACTTGTGATCTTGTTTGCGTTTCTTGTTGCATGGTTTGCATTATGAAGTACGCGATGATCAAACCTCCGTGAGCAAAGACAAATCGGGACGGTTCGAAGCAGAGGGGGAGGAATGTAGCGTAGACTATTTTAATGGTAAAAAATGTTCGTCAAATATTTATCGGGTACTTTGGATACTCGAGGCTCAAGTTTCAAGGAGCCAAAAGCCCGGAAAGTGATAACAAGCTAGAGTCTGGTCCGGCTCTAGCCTAGAAAACAATCCTTGGTCGGATTCGATGTGAAAGGAGTGTTGCGATGGAAAATCCATCGCGTCACTCCTCCTCTACTCCTAGAATGACGCTAGGGTCCTGTTTTCTAGCGTGGCAATGCCACGTGGAAGAAGCAGGATTAGTTGCACGTTTACAAATATGCCTTATGACGACTACGTCCGTTTGTAGTGCGGTTCGTCTCAGCCAAAATGGCTGAGATGACCATTCGCTCCTCCTCCTTGGACTACAATTTATGTTAGGGCCTACGTTTTAGGTTTAGAAGTTAGTCGCAAAACAGCGCACGGCTATTACAAAAAGCTTCTTCATTGTTTATCCCCCTTACTTGTTTTCTTAGAATTAACAAAGCATGTGTGCTCTCCATGGTGGAAACAACATTGAAATATAAATTTTTGTTTTTACAACGTGAAGAAATATAATTGTGCTTACATCCTTAACAATTCATACCTTTTAATGTTTATGAAGCCATGCAAATATATGTTTGAGTGACATGTCAAATCATGTTCATTCAACAAATACGTATTTACAGAAATTTAACAAAAAAACGTTTTCTCATTTTAATCTGATTTGATTCTTTTCATATGAATATTAATGTTAGACAATCATGGACAACCATTCATCCCGGATGTATTTGCCCCTGGAGTAATCGTGGACACAGTTGCTTTGATTGCACAGACCACTGTTCACGACCACCGACTAGGGTGAAAATACGACCTTGAATCCTTGGACAAAGAGGACGTCGGCACGGCGACACATGTCCTCAGCGGCTGCAGCGTGGTGGCACCTCTGACCATCATGCCTCGCAGGGGGCCAACGGCGGTGGGGACTGCAGCGCCAGAAGGAGCCGCCGCAGGGTCAGCAGCAGCAGCAACAGCAGCAGCAGCTGATGCCGCGTGTGCAGTGGAGCACTACAACCGGTATGCTGCCCTGTGTGAAGGAGAGGGGGGAGAGAGAGAGAGAGAGAG
>SZWC01015263.1:57555-70536 GCA_023375785.1 Penium margaritaceum
GCGTGTGTGTGTGTGTGTGTGTGTGTGTGTGTGTGTGTGTGTGTGTGTGTGTGTGTGTGTGTGTGCGTGCGCGCGCGCATGTGCGCATCTGTGCATGCGTGCATGTGTGCATGCGTGCGTCTGTGCGTACATGCGTGCATTCGTGCATTTGTGTGCATGTGTGAATGTGTGCGTGTGTGGGTGTGTGCGTGCATGCGTGTGTGCATGTGTGCGTGTGTGCGTGCGTGTGTGCGCGCGTGGGTGCGTGCGTACATGCGTGCGTGCATGTCGTGCTGGGCTGCACAGGGAGGTGGAACTTCTTGCAAGTCCACATGTTGCAGAAATGTCATGTCCCGATTTTCCGCATCTGCACGTCTGTCATGCGGAGGGGAGTTGACAGGTGCAATGTGTTGGCACCATGTGGCGGCCACTGACAGTAGCTGGGCCTGGTGCACGACCAAGGGCCTAAACCACTCCACCAGATCTTTGCTGTCGCGTCGTTGCTGTGGCGGCGGAGGCATTGACGGGACAGAGCTTGAGGTGTGAAGGCCTTCTCCAGAGAGTTTGTGGGTCGCGATGTTTCACCACTGTGGATAAGTGCAGCACCTCCTTGTTTGTCCTTCTGTCGTGCAAGGTTATGCCTTAACCGCAGCTTGATATACGGCCTGTCCCAGAAGACGCTTCGTCTTGCAATACTTGTCTTCCTCCAGGTTTGGACATTCCCATGCACCAGCGCACAGCTACCCACCGCGACTGCCACCGCAGCCGCTTCCGCCGCCGCCACAGCCGCCGCAGGCAATTTTGTATGCAACAGTCACCGCTTGAGGCTGGCCTGGATGCTTTGGATCACCAAAAGGGAAGGAGTCAATGGTGCGTCTTGACCCGAGTTAGGGTTGGCATGCCTTCACTGCTGATGCGACTCGTTCTCCTCTGCTGCGCTGCAGGTGCTTTTCAAGCGCAAGGCTTCATCGTCTTTTCACCCGTCACATGCACAGTGGTCAGAGTGGCGGCTGACGCACCGCCTTGACTGAGAGTGGAAGAAGCGGTTGTGGCGTCAGCATTGGCAACACATGCAGCCACAGCAAGACGAGATCGTGACGTTTGTCAGTGGGGATGCAGTTTTGGCGAGAGCGATGGTGTCTATTCTGGCCCCTTCCAAGGCTACATGCGGTTTTGGGGCCACGCATTCCAAGGCAAATGATATGCTTGCACATGGACCTGGAAAGGCCTCGAGTCATGCACCCTCTCGCTCTGCCTTTGACGTATCTTCATCACTGTCCCAATAAGTTTATGGCCATGTAAGGTCTTCAAATCTTCTTCAAGCTGCGAGGGTTGAATCGCAGATGCATATGTGAACTGAATTTGGGGAGGGAAGTGTTGGCAGATCATCGTGCAAGCTCTTCGCAGTGTACTTTCTGCAACTTGGGTTTAAGTTCAAAATAAAAGCACTGGATGGGCATAAGCATGTGGTTCAAACACACATTGGCCAGTGGTGTGGAGCTTGTCAGCTTGGTTCCATCAATTAGCATCTTGATGCCACAAAGGTCGGATTTTCTTTCTGGTTGTCATCGTGCGTACAAATCGCTGCCTTCAATGTGTTACATACACACTCGCATTGCAGAGCATGTTTCAACATGATCATTAGTAACGACAATCATCTCTGTGGTGACCTGCGGCATCATGACAACCTGCTTAGAAGCTCCGTGTCATTGACATAGCAATGTTGTCCAATCAGCAATCAGTTCGCTGCAAGAGCACTTGCACACAAGGCAGGTGCAAGAACAATGAGAGGTCACGGTGGGAGAGATACACCTAGTATTATAAGCGTTATGACCTTAAATGTATAGAGATCACTTGCTTCATGAAAACTGCAAAGTGTTCTACCTCTCTCTGTTCCATAGCGTGTGTGAGAAATTTCCTAGAACCTTCCTAACCACTTGCCGCGACACTAGGCGTCAGCGCCAGGTCAGCGTGTGACAACAGTCACAAGTTAGAGACAAAACTGCAAGGGTCTGGGTTGGGACACGAACAGAGTGTCAGGAAACTCAAACTGAATATAATTGCAGAGAGAGATAACAAATCACAAGTCCACAGTATAAATACATGCCGCGGCGCACGACAGGTGTCGCACGCGACAGTGCAAGGTCTGTCCTAAAACCGGCCCAAAAACACTATTTTGGCTGTAACTTTGCGCAGACAAATCAGAACGCTACGCCGTCTGAACCTAGAGATGCAGAATCTCAAGCCGGACGCTACNACTGGTCACACACACAAGTCCGGCACCGATCGGTGGACAGGAAATACAAAACATGCAAATCGGGCTCAAGAGCCAGTCCACCGAGAAAACTCTAGCGTCTGCAGAAAAAACCGCAAAGCACCCCGACAAGCACCCAGGGCGTCGTGGCAGCTCTCTGGCAGCTGCTGGTGGATGGAGCCACCACTCATCGGTGCTCCGATGCCAGCTGCGTCCGCATCAAGGATAGTGTCGTCGCGCTCTCTTGTAGCGCTGCTCTCCTTGCCGCCGCTCGTGACAGGTGGAAGCCACACACACCAACACTCCCCCTGGCTGACACAATTGTCAACATAATGATGTCTGAGCAAAGGCAAGAGATGATGGATCAGGGAACCAATCATGGCGAGCACTGATCAAGCATACCACAGCACAGGGTCTCCTCGTGACAATGGTGCATCCCACCTAATGCCCGGGTCTCGACCATGCACGAAGTGAATCACACACCTACGTGTCAAACATCAAGCAAGAGAGACAGAGAAACAGGTCTCCTCATGACCCCGGAAAAGTGTCTCCGGGTGCCCGGGTCTCGACCATGCACGAAGTGAATCACACACCTACGTGTCAAACATCAAGCAAGAGAGACAGAGAAACAGGTCTCCTCATGACCCCGGAAAAGTGTCTCCGGGTGCCCGGGTCTCGACCACATCATGCATGGATCATACATAACACATGCATGCAATGGGTCTCCACGTCACACCGGTGGAACTCAACAGGTGCGCGGGTCTCGACCACCATAACCTAGCATGGATCATACATAACACATAGAGGCAATGGGTCTCCACATCACACCGGTGAAACTCACCAGGTGCGCGGGTCTCGACCAACATAACCTGGACCATAGCATCGTGCTGCACCCAAAGTAACCTCGCTGTCCTCAAAAAGATGTCAGACCAAAGTCCACACACCAACACTCCGCCTCGGCTGCAGAGGCTGACAGTACGAGCAAAGCTAATGGCTGCTCCCAACACAATCCGTGAGGAGGGAGCGTGGCTCCCCCATGGCCACATACCCCTGCACAGCAATAGCAAGGGTGACGACGATGCTGGTGGGATGTGTCCGCATAGAGCCTCACCCCGGAGCGGCGTCGTCGCTGTCATCGTCATCGCTGTTGTAGTCGTCACTACTGTCGTCATCTGCTGATGTGAGTGGTGCAGCGTTGAGGGCCTCCTCCAACTGTATTGCCTCTCGTATGCATGTCAGCTGCTGTGCTGCATGCTGCCACACGGACTGCGCTGCGTCGAGACGCGTGTGCAGTTTGTCGAGCTCAGCTGCGACAGCCTGCCGGCCAGCTCCATCTACGGTGTGCAGGCGGTCAGTCGCGGAATGAATATGATGGTGGACCTCCATCATGTGCGCGTCGGCACGAGTCACTACCTCCTGCATCCTCGTCTCCTCGTCGCGTAGGAAGCTCTCCACGCCAATAGGCGACTCAGCTGCTGCCTGATCACCAGCTGCTGGCAGGGGGTCGTCACCACTGAGCGTGTCCGCATCCGTAGCAGCTGCACCAGAAGGGGGTGGTGCTGCGGAATCACTGGCTGCTGCTGACACACTCGACACTCGGGTGTCAGGTGGCCAGACGTCGTCATCCGTCGGTGTATCTGCCGCTACAACGTCGTCGCTGTCATCGAAAACCCATACACCCTGCAGAAACGCCGAGCCCCTGGTGCACAACCAATCGTCCACCTGCTGTTGTGCGTCCGCCCGTCGCCAACGTGCATCCTATAGGGACGACTCCGCAGCCTCAAGACGGGTGTGCACATCCTCCATGCACATCTCAGCAACCTGTCGTGCAGAAGCATCTGTAGTGTACCAACGGCTGCTGGCCTCCCGAAGCTCGGCCATGAGACTCTGCACGTGCGCCTCTGCTCGAGCCACCACTGCCTCATGCTCGTTGACCGTAGAGCGTAGGCGCTAGGGTATAGGAACTGTAGCTCGGACGAGCGTAGCTATGTCATCGGCTGAAACCGCCGTGGTGTCAATGACACCGGTCAGGGTAGCGGGGTGTGGGATGTCTGCAGCTCGCTCTGCATCCTCCATGTCGCACACGCGGACGTCTGCTCTCACCGAGAGGCTATCGCGTACTCTAGCCGCGGCTACTACAAGAACGGCAGCGCACTAGGCCTCTATGTCTGCCTCCGACCCTGCGTCCGACCGCTCCACGACGGACGACTGGTCCTCATCGAGGAGGACTACCTCATCCTGGCAGTCAATCACCTCCTCCTGCTGCCCAGCACTATCTGCCAGAACCACCTGGGTGTCTGCTGTAGGCCGAGCATCAACATCTGTATCACCTGCTCCTCCTCCTGCTGCTCCTGGCACCATGGCAGCTGTCTCCACACCAGCTAATGCAGGAGCGTGCGCATCGTCGGACGCAGCTCTGGCATCGGCCGTCGTCACGTCATTCGCCAAAACATCAACGATCACCAACTCCATCCTCGACTCTGACTCAGCATCGGACCAATCCTCCTCTGACGAAGAGTCTCTGTCACAGCGATCCGCCTCGATCATCCTGCGCTGTAGAGCAGTCGCATCACCAATGCCGAGCTCAACCGCGGTCGTCAGCGGACACACCATCCCCCCCACGACTGGGACCTCGGCAGGAGCTGTGGGGACTCAGCAGACCAACCCGTGGACAGGAGACGAGGGGATCTCGTCACCTGAGACTCCTCCTAGAGCCGCGTCTACTGCCAACGTCCCGTCAGTAGCACTGACTACAACTGCTGCTACTGTCACGACGTCGATGGCGGCCGACACACCCATTGCCTGGACGTCTGGCGACACTCCACTGGTCACCAATGTAGCGGAACGGACGTCTGCTCCACATGTGCCGGCTGACACCGCTACTGCTACTACTGCCTCATCCACTGGTACTGCCCCACCTGCCTCTGTGGTCTCCGCTGCGTCAACTGTAGTCTNAGCTGTGGGGACTCGGCAGACCAACCCGTGGACAGGAGACGAGGGGATCTCGTCACCTGAGACTCCTCCCAGAGCCGCGTCTACTGCCAACGTCCCGTCAGTAGCACTGACTACAACTGCTGCTACTGTCACGACGTCGATGGCGGCCGACACACCCATTGCCTGGACGTCTGGCGACACTCCACTGGTCACCAATGTAGCGGAACGGACGTCTGCTCCACATGTGCCGGCTGACACCGCTACTGCTACTACTGCCTCATCCACTGGTACTGCCCCACCTGCCTCTGTGGTCTCCGCTGCGTCAACTGTAGTCTTTGAATCTACGTCGGACCACTCGTCAGATGACTCGTCCTCGCTGAGAGCGCCCTGTCGTGAAGCATCGTCTGTCACATTCCTCATGCACTCGCCGGTGGGCGTCGGTGAACACTCCATCCCCCCCTCGACCGACGCACCGGTAGAAGCTGCGAAGGGGTGTCGCGCCAACTTTGCAACTGGGGAGGAAGGAGTCAGCTCCGTGGTGACGTTTGCTGCTGCTGCGTCTGCTACTGCCTCCTGCACACGTCTCGCCAAACTTGCTATCCGTCGCCTCGCGTGCCGAGTCCGAGAACGACGATGGCGAGCCGAAGAGACTACCCCAGAAGTGGAGGGGTCACTGGTTGGAATGACTCCAACTTCCTCTAGTATAGAGCGTAGGGTGTCAGATGTAGAGCTAAGGTCAGGGGGCGTGGCATCGTCAGGTGATGACACTGACGGAGGTGAGGATGACGAGGAAGAGGATGGAGTCTGCAATGGCATGGCGGTAACAACCCGCTCAGAGACCACATGATCTCTGAGTTGTTGCACCATGCGCTTTAGACCGTGGAGCTCGGCGTACAGCACTGCCACAGCTCCGCTGAGGGGCGCTACGGTATCGACCGATAGCGTCCCGAGATCAGATGGAGGAGAAGGGAGACAGGATCGCATCCAGTTCGGCCGCCACCCGGCAGGGCGGTGGCGACACTGGCGCCAGCCATGGTGCCGGTCGCCACAATAGTAGCGGGCAAAGCCACTGGACACATGAAGTGTGTGCCATGGCTGCAACTGCCAGGGTGCTTGCGGTGTCTACCACGTTTGTGGTCTCGGTGCAAGCCACGGCGCCGGCTGCGCCCATGTCCACGCAAGTGTGCTCATCTCAAGAGCTCGACGTGGGTGAGTGCATACAACACTTTCTCACGCTGGCACAAGGCCACAAGGGGAGGTGAGCGATCGAAGCACAATCTCTCAAATGTGCTGCGACGCCATCACGAGGACGGTCACCACTGCGCTAGTGGTGCGCTGCTGTGCGACTCAAGTGTGCAAACTCAAGTCGCCTTCGGTGCTAATGCTCCACCGGGTGCCGTCGTCAGCCGACGGCTGTGGCCTCAAGCCACCTTCGCTGCTGCTGCTACCGTTGCAAATCTAGCAACGGTTGCTGCTACTGCGGGTTCCGTCGTCAGCAGATGGTGGTGGCCTTGGGCCACACTTAAAAGGTGAATACAAAAAAACTTAAAGACAGAGTAAAGGGGATCCCCCCCCCCTTTTTTTTCTTTACCCCCTTCTCCTTTTTTTTTGTTGGGGTCACCTCCTCGGGTGCTCCTTTTGGGGTTGTTCTGGGGTGCCCCAATCAAGGACCCCCCCCCTCCTTTTTTTTTTCCCGGTCTGGCTCNGGTGGTGGCCTTGGGCCACACTTAAAAGGTGAATACAAAAAAACTTAAAGACAGAGTAAAGGGGATCCCCCCCCCCTTTTTTTTCTTTACCCCCTTCTCCTTTTTTTTTGTTGGGGTCACCTCCTCGGGTGCTCCTTTTGGGGTTGTTCTGGGGTGCCCCAATCAAGGACCCCCCCCCTCCTTTTTTTTTCCCGGTCTGGCTCGACCCTCGCGGCGAGCTCAGAGGAGGAGGAGGCTCGCTCCCCCCCTCGCAGCCGGCCGGAGGCCTCCCACCGGCCTCCCGTGCCCCTCTCGGCCGGCAGGAGGCCGGCGTTTGGCCGGCACGCGCCGGCTCGTGCGCCGGCGCTTGGCCGGCGCTCTGTCGCGCCCCCGTCGGCACGACAGGCCCGACCGAGGGACCCCCACCCCGGACGGGTCCCTCGCGTCGGGCCCCCTCAGGCCCGACGGCAGCAGCTGCTGCAGCAACTGCTGCTGCGGTTGCTGCAGCAACTGCTGCTTCTTCTGCTGCTGCTGCTAATGCAGCTGCTGCAGCTGCTGCCTGCTGTTGCTGTTGCTGCGGCTGCTGCTGTAGCTGCTGCCTGCTGCTGCTGCTGCTGCGGCTGTTGCCTGCTGCTTTTGCTGTTGCTGCTGCTGCGAATTCTGCTACAGCAGCTGCTGCAGCTGCTCGCCGCCGCCGCCGCTGCTGCTATGGTTGCTGCCCGCCACCACTGCTGCTGCAAGTGTGTGCTGCCGCCGCCGTTGTTGCAGCTGCTGCCCGCCGCCGCTGCTGCGGCTGCTTCTGCGGTTGCTACCTGCTGCTCCTGCTGCAGCTGCTGCCTGTTGATGCTGCTGCAGCGGCTGCTGCCCGCCACAGCGCTGCCACTGCTTGCAGCCGCTGCCGCAAGCTGCTGCTGCGAGCTACTTCTTCCTTCCTCGTTTTTTTTTTTTTTGTACAAACCGGTGGCCAGACACGGCTGCTGCTGCCACCTGGTGCTGCTGCTGCAGTGGGTGCTGCCCGTAGCCGCTACCGCCGCAAGTGCTTTCCGCCGCTCGTTGCTGCTACGGCCGTTGTTGCTTGCAGCTGCCGCCGTTGTCTCTGCTACCTCCACCGCTCCGTTGCAACGTAGTCGCGGTGGGTCCCTCCAGGATCTGCTGCTGCTGCTATGGGTGGTTGCCGCTGCTGCCACTCACTGCTGCTTCTGCTGCTGCGTCTCTGCTGCACAGCACAACGAGCTGTGGCTCATTTTCTCTGATACCATGAGACGTTTCCTAGAACCTTCCTAACCACTTGCCGCGACACTAGGCGTCAGTGCCAGGTCAGCGTGTGACAACAATCACCAGTTAGAGACAAAACTGCAAGGGTCTGGGTAGGGACACGAACAGAGTGTCAGGAAACTCAAACTGAATATAATTGCAGAGAGAGATAACAAATGACAAGTCCACAGTATAAATACCTGCCGCGGCGCACGACAGGTGTCGCACGCGGCAGTGCAAGGTCTGTCCTAAAACCGGCCCAAAAACACTATTTTGGCCGTAACTCTGCGCAGACAAATCAGAACGCTACGTCGTCTGAACCTAGAGATGCAAAATCTCAAGCCGGACGCTACGACTAGTCACACACACAAGTCCGGCACCGATCGGTGGACAGGAAATACAAAACATGCAAATCGGGATCAAGAGCCAGTCCACCGAGAAAACTCTAGCGTCTGCAGAAAAACCGCAAAGCACCCCGACAAGCACCCAGGGCGTCGTGGCAGCTCTCTGGCAGCTGCTGGTGGATGGAGCCACCACTCGTCGGTGCTCCGATGCCAGCTGCGTCCGCATCAAGGATAGTGTCGTCGCGCTCTCCTGTAGCGCTGCTCTCCTTGCCGTCACTCGTGACAGGCGGAAGCCACACACACCAACACCGGGGACACCGCCTGGGTTTAGGCGGTTATAACTCATTACCGCTGTTTTTCTAGGTCATTATGACCGCACGACTGCGTTTACAGCGTACGTATTATAATATGGTCCAATTTTTAGGCAAAACGGACAACGCCCAGGTTTTGGGTTGTCAGCTGTCTGGTAAGGCTCATCGAGAAAACGCTGCTTGCCAGAAAACAGGTCATTTTCTGATTGGCTTATGAACTGAGTAATAAGCTCTATATAGCTGGGGGGAGCTAGAACTTGGAGGGGTCTCCCATTCTTGCCTATTCTCACATCCTAATCAGTCATTTCCAGTTTTCAACTGTTGTTGTAGGTAGCAACAGCTGCTGAGTAAGCACACAAGCAAGCAAGCAAGCGTGCGATGGGGCGACACCATGGATCGGGGGCAAGCTCACTTTGACACACTTGCGGATGAGCGAAACAAGTGTGTAAGTCACAAGTGGACGAGGTGGTAAGTGCCAGTTGACCGGGCCACCCACGCGAGGCATTCGACGTGGGGCCCGGACGCCACCCGGGGATCGAACCTGACCCTGGAGTGAGCGAGCTCCAAGCAATTTCTCACAAGCTGGTACAACCGGACGTGTGGTCCCGAGGGATCAGCAACTTGGTTCACCACTCTAGGAGCATGCAAGTGTGTGACAATTCAACCAAACCACAGGCATGCAATCCTACAAAATGTATTCTCCATTTTGGCTTGTAGAGTCATCACTAAACTAAGGCTTGTGACGAGGTTGGTGCTGTGGCCACCAGTCAGCAGCTTGATGGCGGCACCACCACTGTGTGCCTCATGTTGTGTCACAGTTTTTCACTAGAGAGCCTCAGTCCAACTTAATCACCTACAGTGATGATGCGGGTGTGTGAGTAGAGACAAGAGGACACTTGCGTGTGTCACAACCATAACCGACACTCCCCCATGACCCATAGACGAACAGTCTACTCACACACAGAGAAAGAGAACGTCACAAGACAGCGAGACGTACACGACTCACGTCAACCAAGGGCATCACGTGAGCGCAGCAGACCAATAGCATGCACAACCGCTTTGAACATGCCACTACTGAGAGCTTTGGTAAAGGAGTCTGCACGCTGCTGACGAGTGTCAACTCAGACCACTTGAACTTCTCCAGCAGCTATGCCCTCACGCAAGAAATGATGCTCAATGTTGATGTGCTTTGTGCGAGAATGATGCATGCTATCGTGTTCAGCGATTGCCTTCGCACTTTGGTTGTCACAACGCAGAGTGATGTAGCGGATGGGAACACGCAGTTGTTGCAATAGACAAGACAGCCACACAATCTCACATGTACCTGCACCGAGTGCCACGAACTCTGCCTCATTGGAGCTTCGAGCAACACAACCCTGTTTACCACTCTTCCAAGAAACAGCAATCCCACCGACGAGAAAGATGTAGCCAGTGCGACTACGGGCATCCGTATTATGTGCCCAGTCACTGTCTGTGTATCCGTATACCACCATAGAGGGTTGTGCACGATAGCACAATCCCAAGCATGCGGTAGACAGCGCGTAGCGGACCACACGCAGTGCCGCCTCGAGATGTTTCTGGCGAGGCTATTGGGAGAACTGGGCAAGAAAGTTGACCAAGAAGGCCACGTCCGCCCAAGTGGTGGTAGCGAGGTACATGAGGGAGCCGGCCACACTGAGATAGTAGGTGACATCAACAATCTCCTCCAGCTGAGCTGAATTGAGTGATTTCAGCAGACGCCGACCTGCTAGAGTCATTGGTGTGGATGCGGTAGGAACATCCGCAAGTAGGGGGGCAAAGCGCTCCCTCAGTGTGCAGATGTATGCAGCCTGGTGCACGTGCAGAATGCAATGCTGGCGGTCTCGCTCAAGCTCCGTGCCCAGGAACACCTGTGCAGGACCCAGGTCCTTAATCTTATACGCAGACTGCAGCAAGTTCTTCACTAACTGGACAAGTGCGGGACTGGGTGAGGCAATGAGCAGATCATCGACGTAGACAAGGATGGCCACAAATGGCTCTAAGGGGGCACTCAAGAAGAGTGCGGGATCGACTGTACTACGACGGTAACCTCCACGCTCAAGGGTGGAGGAGATCTCCATGTTCCAACAACGCGGTGACTATTTGAGCCCGTAGAGGGCTTTGCACTGTCGCTAGACCTTGTTTGTGCCATCAGTGAACCCCGGTGGGTGGATCATGTAGATCTCCTCGTCAACCTTCCCATGTAGGAAAGCGTTGTTGACGTCCATCTGCTCCTGTTCCGAGCCGTGTTGGGCGACGAGACTCAACAGTGCTCGGGCAGTGGTGTACCTCCCAACCGGTACAAAGGTCTCATCAAAGTCAATCCCAGGGATCTGGGAGAAACCCTTAGCCGTGAGACGAGCCTTGTACCGGTCGACCCTCCCATCGGGCTTCAGCTTGCGCCAAAGCACCCACCGAGCAGAGACTGTCTTGCGGCCTGCGGGGAGGTCCACGAGCTCAAAGACCCCATGCTCCTCGAGAGTTGTGAGCTCCTCCTGCATGGCCTTCTCTGAGAGGTCGGCGTCAGCTGCCTCGCGAGCCTGCCGGATAGTGGTAGGCGCAGGAGGGAGAGTGGGGAGGCCTGAGGCCGCGAAGCATGCGGCAACGTACCCGGCGATGGAGGACTCAAGAGCACTATGGAACTCATGGGCTACGAGAGCGTAGCCGACTGCCGAGTTGGGATGCATGACGCTCACAGACAGGCCAAGGGCATCAAGTCCGGTGGGTCGCACCGGAGGCCAGCTGTGGAGGACGAGGCACTGGAGCGCATGACCCGTTGAGTGGACTGAGAGGCTTTGGACGGGCCAACTGAGACGAGCTCAGCAGGCGTCCCAGAGGAGCGGGAGCGCCCACGAGAGGACTGTGAGGGCTCAGCTGACTGCGAAGAAGGAAGAGCACGTAGTCTCCCCCCACGAGTGTAGCGCTCAGGCTTGGAAATCACAGTTGGGGTGCTTCACTGTCAATGGCGTCAACCACCGGCGGAGACTCAGACTCAGGGGACAAGGCGGGAGTGGAGTGGACAGGGGATCGCGTGTGAGTGGGTACCGAGTGGGAGGACTCGGGGCCGTCAGAGGACGGTTGGGAAGACACAAAATCTGCAGACTCAGAAGAGGAGGACGAGGGCTTCGAGGAGGAATCCTTGTCTTCACTGTCCGTAATGGGGAGAGCAGGGGATGTCGTGTGAGAGGGAGACGAGGACGCATGGAGATCGGAAGCTGGGACCGACACACCCCCCCAAGCCGACGGAGCGAGGAGAGAGAGGAAGGAGGAGGCACATGTGACAGGTCACGAGGAAAGACATCCTCGAAGAAGAGGGCATCACGGGATTCAACGACGCAAGAGCGGTCAGAGTCCTAGAAGTGCCATGCTTTGGACATGGCCGAGACACCAAGGAAGGTGCAAAGATGAGCGCGAGGGCTCAGTTTGCCGTCGCGGACATCTTCGGGTAGCCAGACGACAATGACACAATCCCAAACACGAGTAAGACGGAGGTCAGCACGACGGTCGTACCAGCGCTCAAAGGGGGTGAGGTGACGAGGGAGGGGACCATGAGGAACACGGTTTCACACCGAGGTCATGTAGGACATGGCCTCAAAAGAAAAGACGTGGGAGAGAGAGAACTCACTGAGGAGAGTGCGGACACCATCAGCAAGGGTGCGGTTCCAGTGTTCAAAGACGCTGTTTTGTTGGGGTGAGTATGGAGCCAAAGGCTCCATACACACCCCACGAGACGAGTTATGGTTAATCATGCTTGTTTAATACACTACCTGAGTAATGTATTACAAAGTTAATTGCACTTTAGAGGATGGAATGTATTGTGAAGTTGCTATGTTCATGTTGTTTTCCATGTACACAACGTGTTGAGTATATGTATCACTAGTTTATTCAAGTTGTCTGTGTACACAAGTGGAGTTGGCGAATGGTTTATAATGAAGGTGTACACCTGTGCAGTGTACAATAATACACAATAGTCCAAGTGTACAATAATGCACAATAGTCCAAGCATCCGTGTTGGATGCATGTTGTATTACAAGACTAGTGTACATCACGTCTAATGCTGTCATGTGTGCATTGGGATGACGAGGAGGGGGGGGGGAGATGAGTGGATTGTGCATTGGTTGAGTGTATTGTGGAGTGTATTGGGTGCATGTTGTATTACAAGACTAGTGTACATCACATCTAATGCTGTCATGTGTACATTG
>SZWC01015264.1:26901-36913 GCA_023375785.1 Penium margaritaceum
AAGCACTCCTCAGAGGCCACCCCTGATGCCAACCTCGTCGCACCTCCAACACCCACACTCTCTCTTGTGTCGAGTTTGACAGCAGTGGAAGAAGTGATGGGAGGGGAGGAGGACAGAGCATTTGGGGCCATGTTGACTGCACGGCCTCTCCAGTCTTGCAGATCGTCTACCGTGTCAATGTCCTGCAGGGTGGGCAGCGTGTGAAGAGGGGCCACTGCATCGCTTGGGGTGGTGCGATATGGGGTCTTCCCAGTGCAAACACTGCTCCCACTGCTGCTGCTGCTGCTGTTGCTGCTGGTGGTGGAGGTGGTATTTCTGCCACTCCTAGTTGTGGTGCTGGTGCCGTCAATGCATTTTGCAGCTGCTGCAGCGGCTGCCTCCAAGGTTTGCCTACTGCTCCAAGGCACGCCCTGCGTTGGTCAAGAGGTTCGTGACATATGAGAACACACACACATGCACATGCACATTGCATGGGCCGAGCATGAACGTGAGAATGATACTGAAACAAAGTGCGGCACGATGGGTGTGAACATGCAACATGCTTGGCGCATCCATATGTGCATGCATGCCAGATGATTTTAGGGTGACAGAGGGGTAGGGAGGGGGGCTTCAGCAGGCTAGCCTATTTTGCACGGTTGAACTGCTCATAAGCAATCACAGAATCACTGCAACCGCATGCACTCCGACCCACAGACTGACTTCGACTGGCCTGGAATGGCATACGCACAACTGACGAAACGAGCAAACGTTCTGCTGCACATGCAGCCAAAGGAACCCACAAAACCAAAAAACGAAGTGAAGACTGCCATTCTAACCTGGAACAGCCGCGAGCACTGCAACGGTGGCGGGCCGTGGCAGCAGCGTGGGAGAGGCACGTCCAATGAAGCCACCAACGTGTGTGCCGTCAGTCCCATAAGGTAGAACCCGCCATCCTCCGCCGGTCCAAACACGACCTGCACAACAAAATCAAAGGCAGTTAGCATTCAACTCTTGCCAAAAGATGCATTGCTACCCGATTACAAAGATGAACCAAGAGTTCCTTTAGATCGTCTATCTTTTGGCAGTGAATTTAGATCACCTACAAATAAACCAAGAAACAAGAGAAACTGTTTTGCATGGTTAACTAGACATTCTTTGAACACAAGCTGGCAAATTCATTACATGACCACACACACACACACACACACACGCGGACGCACACGCGCACACACACGCGCACGCGCAAGCGCCTGCGCCCACGCACACCCACGCGCATGCGAACCTCCGCTGGCGCCGGCGCAGGTGCAGGCACAGGCGAACGTGCAGGCGCAGGCGCAGGCGCACAGGCCTAGGCGCACAGGTGCAGGCGCGCAGGCGCACAGGCGCAGGCGCGCAGGCGCAGGCGCGCAGGCGCAGGCGCGCAGGCGCAGGCCCGCAGGCGCAGGCACGCAGGCGCAGGCATGCAGGTACAGGCGCGCAGGCACAGGCGCGCAGGCGCAGGCGCGCAGGCAGGCGCACAGGCGCAGGCGCGTGCGCGCAGGCGCAGGTGCAGGCGCACACGCACGCGCAGGTGCAGCCGCAGGCGCAGGCGCAAGCGCATGCGCAGGCGCAGGCGCAGGTGCAGGCGCAGGCGCAGGTGAGCAAGTGCAGGCGCAGGCACAGGCGCAGGCGCTGGCGCAGGCGTGCAGGTGCGCAGGCGCGCAGGCGTGCAGGGGTCGCATGCACAGGCGCAGGCGCAGGCGGGGCGCAGTCGCAGGCGCAGGCGCAGGCTCACGCGCACGCGCACGAGCAGGCGCAAAGGCGCGCAGGCGCAGGCGCAAGCGCAGGCACAGGCGCAGGCAAAGCCAATCACAGGCGCAGGCGCAGGCGCAGGCACAGGCGCAGGCGCAGGTGCAGGCGCAGGCGCGGGCGCAGGTGCAGGTGCAGGCGCAGGCGCAGGGGCATGTGCATGCGCAGGCGCGGGCGCAGGCGCGGGCGCGGGCGCAGGCACAGGCGCAGGCGCAGGCGCAGGCACAGGCGCAGGAGCAGGCGCAGGGCGCGGGCGCAGGTGCGGGCGCAGGCGCAGACGCAGGCGCAGGCACAGGCGCAGGCGCAGGGGCAGGCGAGCAGACGCAGGCGAGCAGGCGCAGGCGCAGGCGCAGGCATAGCGGCACAGACACAGGCGAAGGCGTAGGGGCGCAGGCGCAGGTGCAGGCGCAGGCGCAGGCGAGCAGGCGCATGCACAGCTGCATGCGCAGGCGAGCAGGCACAGGCGCAAGCGCAGGCGCAGGTGAAGGCGCAGGCGCTGTCGCGCAGGCGCAGGCGCAGGTGCAGGCGCAGGCGCAGGCGAGCAGGCGCATGCACAGCTGCATGCGCAGGCGAGCAGGCACAGGCGCAAGCGCAGGCGCAGGTGAAGGCGCAGGCGCTGTCGCGCAGGCGCTGTCGCGCAGGCGCAGGCCCAGGCCCGCAGGCGCAGGCGCGCAGGCGAAGGCGCGCAGGCGCAGGCGCAGGCGCGCAGGCGGAGGCGTGCAGGTGCAGGTGCACAGGTGCAGGCGCAGGCGCAGGCGCGCAGGCGCGCAGGCGAAGGCGCGGAGGCGCAGGCGCAGGCGTCTAGGCGCGCAGGCGCGCAGGCGAAGGCGCGGAGGCGCAGGCGCAGGCGTCTAGGCGCGCAGGCGCGCAGGCGAAGGCGCGGAGGCGCAGGCGCAGGCGTCTAGGCGCGCAGGCGCGCAGGCGAAGGCGCGGAGGCGCAGGCGCAGGCGTCTAGGCGCGCAGGCGCGCAGGCGAAGGCGCGGAGGCGCAGGCGCAGGCGTCTAGGCGCGCAGGCGCGCAGGCGAAGGCGCGGAGGCGCAGGCGCAGGCGTCTAGGCGCGCAGGCGCGCAGGCGAAGGCGCGGAGGCGCAGGCGCAGGCGTCTAGGCGCGCAGGCGCGCAGGCGAAGGCGCGGAGGCGCAGGCGCAGGCGTCTAGGCGCGCAGGCGCGCAGGCGAAGGCGCGGAGGCGCAGGCGCAGGCGTCTAGGCGCGCAGGCGCGCAGGCGAAGGCGCGGAGGCGCAGGCGCAGGCGTCTAGGCGCGCAGGCGCGCAGGCGAAGGCGCGGAGGCGCAGGCGCAGGCGTCTAGGCGCGCAGGCGCGCAGGCGAAGGCGCGGAGGCGCAGGCGCAGGCGTCTAGGCGCGCAGGCGCGCAGGCGAAGGCGCGGAGGCGCAGGCGCAGGCGTCTAGGCGCGCAGGCGCGCAGGCGAAGGCGCGGAGGCGCAGGCGCAGGCGTCTAGGCGCGCAGGCGCGCAGGCGAAGGCGCGGAGGCGCAGGCGCAGGCGTCTAGGCGCGCAGGCGCGCAGGCGAAGGCGCGGAGGCGCAGGCGCAGGCGTCTAGGCGCGCAGGCGCGCAGGCGAAGGCGCGGAGGCGCAGGCGCAGGCGTCTAGGCGCGCAGGCGCGCAGGCGAAGGCGCGGAGGCGCAGGCGCAGGCGTCTAGGCGCGCAGGCGCGCAGGCGAAGGCGCGGAGGCGCAGGCGCAGGCGTCTAGGCGCGCAGGCGCGCAGGCGAAGGCGCGGAGGCGCAGGCGCAGGCGTCTAGGCGCGCAGGCGCGCAGGCGAAGGCGCGGAGGCGCAGGCGCAGGCGTCTAGGCGCGCAGGCGCGCAGGCGAAGGCGCGGAGGCGCAGGCGCAGGCGTCTAGGCGCGCAGGCGCGCAGGCGAAGGCGCGGAGGCGCAGGCGCAGGCGTCTAGGCGCGCAGGCGCGCAGGCGAAGGCGCGGAGGCGCAGGCGCAGGCGTCTAGGCGCGCAGGCGCGCAGGCGAAGGCGCGGAGGCGCAGGCGCAGGCGTCTAGGCGCGCAGGCGCGCAGGCGAAGGCGCGGAGGCGCAGGCGCAGGCGTCTAGGCGCGCAGGCGCGCAGGCGAAGGCGCGGAGGCGCAGGCGCAGGCGTCTAGGCGCGCAGGCGCGCAGGCGAAGGCGCGGAGGCGCAGGCGCAGGCGTCTAGGCGCGCAGGCGCGCAGGCGAAGGCGCGGAGGCGCAGGCGCAGGCGTCTAGGCGCGCAGGCGCGCAGGCGAAGGCGCGGAGGCGCAGGCGCAGGCGTCTAGGCGCGCAGGCGCGCAGGCGAAGGCGCGGAGGCGCAGGCGCAGGCGTCTAGGCGCGCAGGCGCGCAGGCGAAGGCGCGGAGGCGCAGGCGCAGGCGTCTAGGCGCGCAGGCGCGCAGGCGAAGGCGCGGAGGCGCAGGCGCAGGCGTCTAGGCGCGCAGGCGCGCAGGCGAAGGCGCGGAGGCGCAGGCGCAGGCGTCTAGGCGCGCAGGCGCGCAGGCGAAGGCGCGGAGGCGCAGGCGCAGGCGTCTAGGCGCGCAGGCGCGCAGGCGAAGGCGCGGAGGCGCAGGCGCAGGCGTCTAGGCGCGCAGGCGCGCAGGCGAAGGCGCGGAGGCGCAGGCGCAGGCGTCTAGGCGCGCAGGCGCGCAGGCGAAGGCGCGGAGGCGCAGGCGCAGGCGTCTAGGCGCGCAGGCGCGCAGGCGAAGGCGCGGAGGCGCAGGCGCAGGCGTCTAGGCGCGCAGGCGCGCAGGCGAAGGCGCGGAGGCGCAGGCGCAGGCGTCTAGGCGCGCAGGCGCGCAGGCGAAGGCGCGGAGGCGCAGGCGCAGGCACAAGCGCAGGTGCAGGTGCAGGCACAAGCACAGGCGCATGCGCAGGCGCAATCAAGGCGAGCAGGCGCAGGCGCAGGTGCAGTTGCACAGGCGCACGCGCAGGCGCGCGCGCAGGCGTACAGGGGCGCAGGCGCTGGCGCTGGCGCGGGTGCAGGCGTGGGCGCAGGCGCGGGCTAAGGCGCAGGCGCAGGCCCGGGCGCAGGCGCAGGCGCAGGCGCAGGCAAGCAGGCGCAGGCGAGCAGGCACAGGCGCAGGGGAGCAGGCGGGCGCGGGCGCAGGCGCAGGCGTAGCGGCGCAGGCGCAGGCGAACGCGTAGGGGCACAGGCGCAGGTGCATGCGCAGGCGCAGGCGCAGGCGCATGCACAAGGGCAAGCGCAGGCGCAGGCGCAGGTGCAAGCACTGGCGCAGGCCCAGGTGCAGGCGCAGGCACAGGCGCAGACACAGGCGCAGGCGCAGGCGTAGGTGCAGGCGCAGGCGCAGGTGAAGGAGCAGACGCTGGCGCGCAGGCACAGGCGTGCAGGCGCAGGCGCAGGCGCAGGCGCAGGCACGCAGGCGCAGGCCCGCAGGCGCGCAGGCGCAGGCCCGCAGGCGCAGGCGCGCAGGCGCAGGCGAGCAGGCACAGGCGCAGGCGCAGGTGCAGGCGCGCACGCGTAGGCGCAGGCGCGCAGGCGCAAGCGCAGGCGCGCGAGCGCAGGTGCAGGCGCGCACGCGTAGGCGCAGGCGCGCAGGCACAGGCGCGCAGGCATAGGCGCACAGGCGTAGGCGCGCAAGCGCAGGCGCGCGAGCGCAGGTGCAGGCGCGCACGCGTAGGCGCAGGCGCGCAGGCACAGGCGCGCAGGCATAGGCGCACAGGCGTAGGCGCGCAAGCGCAGGCGCGCGAGCGCAGGTGCAGGCGCGCACGCGTAGGCGCAGGCGCGCAGGCACAGGCGCGCAGGCATAGGCGCACAGGCGTAGGCGCGCAAGCGCAGGCGCGCGAGCGCAGGTGCAGGCGCGCACGCGTAGGCGCAGGCGCGCAGGCACAGGCGCGCAGGCATAGGCGCACAGGCGTAGGCGCGCAAGCGCAGGCGCGCGAGCGCAGGTGCAGGCGCGCACGCGTAGGCGCAGGCGCGCAGGCACAGGCGCGCAGGCATAGGCGCACAGGCGTAGGCGCGCAAGCGCAGGCGCGCGAGCGCAGGTGCAGGCGCGCACGCGTAGGCGCAGGCGCGCAGGCACAGGCGCGCAGGCATAGGCGCACAGGCGTAGGCGCGCAAGCGCAGGCGCGCGAGCGCAGGTGCAGGCGCGCACGCGTAGGCGCAGGCGCGCAGGCACAGGCGCGCAGGCATAGGCGCACAGGCGTAGGCGCGCAAGCGCAGGCGCGCGAGCGCAGGTGCAGGCGCGCACGCGTAGGCGCAGGCGCGCAGGCACAGGCGCGCAGGCATAGGCGCACAGGCGTAGGCGCGCAAGCGCAGGCGCGCGAGCGCAGGTGCAGGCGCGCACGCGTAGGCGCAGGCGCGCAGGCACAGGCGCGCAGGCATAGGCGCACAGGCGTAGGCGCGCAAGCGCAGGCGCGCGAGCGCAGGTGCAGGCGCGCACGCGTAGGCGCAGGCGCGCAGGCACAGGCGCGCAGGCATAGGCGCACAGGCGTAGGCGCGCAAGCGCAGGCGCGGGCGCAGGCGCAGGCAAAGGCGCAGGGGAAGGCGAAGGCGCCGGCGTAGGTGCAAGCGCAGGCGAAGGCGAAGATGTAGGCGCAGGCGCAGGCAGAGGTGCAGGCGCAGGCCCAAGCGCAGGCGCAGGCGCAGGCACAAGCGCAGGTGCAGGTGCAGGTGCAGGCGCAGGTGCAGGCGCAGGCGCAGGTGCACGTGCAGGCGCAGGCGCAGGCGCAGGCGCAGGTGCACGTGCAGGCGCAGGCGCAGGCGCAGGCGCTGGCGCAGACGCAGGCGCAGGTGCAGGCACAGGCCCAGGCGCAGGCGAGTAGGGGCATGCGCAGCCGCAGGCGCAGGCGAGCAGGCACAGGCACAGGCGTAGGGGATGGCGCAGGCGCAGGTGCAGGCGCAGGCGCAGGCGCGCAGGTGCAGGCATGCAGGCGCAGGTGCGCAAGTGCAGGCGCACAGGCGCAGGTGCGCAAGTGCAGGCGCACAAGCGCAGGCGCGCAGGCCCACACGCATGCGCGCAGGCGCAGGAGCACAGAAGCAGGAGCGCAGGCGTAGGTGCACACGCGCACGTGCACGCGCACACGCACGTGCACACGCTTGCGCCCACGCACACGCACGCACACACGAACGCCCCCGCTGGGCGTTCGTGTGCGGGTGCAGGCTTAGGCGCAGGTGCAGGCTTAGGCGCAGGCGCAGGTGCGCAAATCCAGGCGCGCAGGCGCAGGTGCACAGGCGTAGGCGCACAGGCGCAGGCACGCAGGCGCAGGCGAACGTGCGCAGGCACAGGCGCGCAGGCACGCAGGCACAGACGCGAAGGCACAGGCGCACACGCACAGGCGCACAGGCACAGACGCACAGCCACAGGTGCGCAGGCGCAGGCACGCAGGAGCAAACGCCCAGGCGCAGGCGCGCAGGCACAGGCGCGCAGGCATAGGCGCACAGGCGTAGGCGCGCAAGCGCAGGCGCGCGAGCGCAGGTGCAGGCGCGCACGCGTAGGCGCAGGCGCGCAGGCGTAGGCACGCAGGCGTAGGCACAGGCACAGGCGGAATGCAAGCGCACGCGCAGGCGCACGAGCAGGCACAGGTGCACGCACAGCCATAGGCGCAGGCGCACGCGCACGCGCAGGCGAGGAGATGCAGGTGCAGGCACAGGCATAGGCGCAGGCACATGCACTGATGCAGGCGCGCAGGCTGCGGGTGTGCAGGCGCAGGCGCAGGCCCAGGCGAACGCATAGGCGCAGGCGCAAGCGCACAGGTGCAGGCGCACATGCGTATGCGCACAGGCGTAAGACAGGCGCAAGCGCACGCGCACGCGCATGCCCGCAGGCGCAGGCGCAGGCACAGGCGCAGGCGCAGGCGCAGGCGCAATCGCAGGCACAGGCGCATGCGCAGGCTCACGCGCACACGCAGGCGCAGGCATGCAGGCGCGCAAGCGCAGGCGCGGGCGCAGGCGCAGGCGCGCAGGCACAGGCGCGCAGGCATAGGCGCACAGGCGTAGGCGCGCAAGCGCAGGCGCGCGAGCGCAGGTGCAGGCGCGCACGCGTAGGCGCAGGCGCGCAGGCACAGGCGCGCAGGCATAGGCGCACAGGCGTAGGCGCGCAAGCGCAGGCGCGCGAGCGCAGGTGCAGGCGCGCACGCGTAGGCGCAGGCGCGCAGGCACAGGCGCGCAGGCATAGGCGCACAGGCGTAGGCGCGCAAGCGCAGGCGCGCGAGCGCAGGTGCAGGCGCGCACGCGTAGGCGCAGGCGCGCAGGCACAGGCGCGCAGGCATAGGCGCACAGGCGTAGGCGCGCAAGCGCAGGCGCGCGAGCGCAGGTGCAGGCGCGCACGCGTAGGCGCAGGCGCGCAGGCACAGGCGCGCAGGCATAGGCGCACAGGCGTAGGCGCGCAAGCGCAGGCGCGCGAGCGCAGGTGCAGGCGCGCACGCGTAGGCGCAGGCGCGCAGGCACAGGCGCGCAGGCATAGGCGCACAGGCGTAGGCGCGCAAGCGCAGGCGCGCGAGCGCAGGTGCAGGCGCGCACGCGTAGGCGCAGGCGCGCAGGCACAGGCGCGCAGGCATAGGCGCACAGGCGTAGGCGCGCAAGCGCAGGCGCGCGAGCGCAGGTGCAGGCGCGCACGCGTAGGCGCAGGCGCGCAGGCACAGGCGCGCAGGCATAGGCGCACAGGCGTAGGCGCGCAAGCGCAGGCGCGGGCGCAGGCGCAGTCGCAGGGGCAGGCGCAAGTGCAGGCGCAAGCGTAGGCGTACGCGCATGCGATGCGCGAGCGCAGGCGCAAACCAAGGTGCAGGCACATGCGCCGGCGCCGGCACAGGCGCAAGCGCCGACGCCGGCGGAAGCGCAGGCGCAGGAGTAGGCGTGGGTTCAGGCGCTGGCGCACGCACAGGCGCAGGCACAGGTGCAGGCGCAGGCGCAGGCGCAGGCGAGCAGGCCTAGGCGGAGACGCAAGCACAGGAGAAGGTGTAGGCGCGCAGGCTCAGACACAGGCACAGGCGCAGGGGCAGGCGTAGGTGCAGGGGCAGGCGCAGGCACTGTGACAGGCGCAGGCGCAAGTGCAGGCGCAGGCGCAGGTGCAGGTGCAGGTGCAGGCGCAATCGCAGGCGCAGGCGCAGACGTAGGCGTAGGCGTAGGCGCAGGTGCAGGCACTGGCGCAAGTGCAGGCGCAGGCGCGGGCGCACAAGCAGGCGCAGGTCCAGGTGCAGGCGCAGGCGTAGACGGAGGAGTAGGCGTAGGCAAAAGGGGAGGCACTGGTGCAGGCGCAGGTGCTGGCGCAGGTGCTGCGCAGGAGCAGGCGCATGTGCAGCCGTAGGCGCACGCGAGCAGGCGCTTGCGCAACCGCAGGTGCAGGTGAGCAGGCGCAGGCACAAGCGCAGGCGCAGGCGCAGCTGCATGCGCAGGTGCTGGCGCAAGCACAGGCGCGCAGGCGCAGGCGCAGGCGTAGGCGCGCTGGTGCAGGCGCGTAGGCGCAGGGACGCACGCGCAGGCATGCAGGCGCAGGCGCAGGAGCGCAGGCGCAGGCACAGGCGCGCAGGTGGCGGCGCGCAGGCACAGGCGCAGGTGCATGCGCAGGCGCTGGCGCAAGCGTAGGCGTGCAGGCGCAGGTGCAGCCGAGCGGAGGCGCGCTGGCGCAGGCACGCTGGCATAGGCGTGCACGCGCAGGCATGCAGGCTCAGGCGCAGGCGCGCAGGCGCAGGCCCAGGCACAGGCGCGCAGGTGAAGGCGCACAGGTACAAGCATGTAGGCGGAGGTGCGCAGGCGCACGCGCCCAGGCGCAGGCGCACAGAAGCAGGCGCGCAGGCGCAAGCGCACACGCGCACACGCGCATGTGCACGCGCACACGCACGCGCATGTGCACGCCCACGCGCCCATGCACAGGCATGCGCACGCACACGCCAACGCCCCTCCCAGGGCCGGCACAGGTGCAGGCGAAGGCGCAAGCGCAGGCGCAAGCGCACACACAGGCACAGGCGCAAGCCAGTGAAGGAATAAGGCGCGCCCTAATTATTTATAGGGCGTTTAAGGCGTTAAGGCGTTCCTGGACGCCTTGTTTGGACGCCTTAAACGCCTTTTTTGCAGGGCAGGTTTCAGATAAATTCGGGAAAAACATGGACATGCTCAGAATCATGTGCTGAGTAACGTCCATGTGTCAGATCCATCAGGAAAAATTTTCTTCTTTTTCTTTTTCTTGAAAAACCTTTCTGCAATGCAACATGCTCTCCTAAAAGCATCACAGAGGGGCACGTATGCTACTAACTTTACGATGAACATACAGTGCTTTGCAGCATTTTTTGTGAAGTGTAAGATGTTGCTACCACTTTTT
>SZWC01015264.1:44978-70535 GCA_023375785.1 Penium margaritaceum
AAGGCGCTAGCGCAGGCGTAGGCGCAGGCAGGCGCAGGCGCAGGCGCATGCAGGCACAGGTGCAGGCAGGCGCAGGCACAAGCGCAGGGGCACGCGCACGCGCAGGGGCAGGCGCAGCAGCAGGCGCAGGCGCAGGTGCACGCGTAGGCACATGCGAGGCGTAGGAGCAGGGGCAGGAGCAGGTGCAGGCGCGGGTGCAGGCGCAGGCGCACGCATAGGCGCAGGCGCAGGCGCAGGTGAGGCCCAGGCGCAGGTGCAGGCACAGGCGCAGGCGCAGGTGCAGGCGCAGGCGCAGGCGCAGGTGCAGGTCCAGGTGCAAGCGCACGCACAGGCGAAGGCGTAAGGGCGCAGGCGCAGGCGCAAGCGCAGGCAGGGGCAAGGGCAGGCCCAGGCGTAGGGGCAGGTGCAAGCAGGCGCAGGCGCAGGCAGGCACAAGTGGAGGCAGGAGCGGGCGCAGGCGCAGGGGCAGGCGCAGGCGCAGGTGCAGGCGCAGGCGCACTTGAGGCGCAGGCGCAGGCGCGGGCACAGGCGCTGGCGCAGGCACAGGCGCAGGCCCAGGAGCAGGCGCAGGCGTAGGAGCAGGCGCAAGTGCAAGCGCAGGTGCAGACGCCGGCGCAGGCGAGCGGGCGCAGGCGCAGGGGAGCAGGCGTAGGAGCAGGTGTAGGCGCGCAAGCAGAGGCGCACTCACAGATGCAGGCATAGGCGTGTAGGCGCAGGCACAGGGCGCACGCACAGGCGCAGGCGCGCACACTGGTGCAGGTGCAGGCGCAGGCGTAGGCCCATACCCAGGCGCACAGGCGCGTAGGCGCAGGCGCAGGCGCGCAGGCGCAGGCGCAAGCACAGGTGCAGGCGCAGGCGCAAGCGCAGGCGCAGGCGCAGGCGCAGGCGCAAGCGCAGGCGCAGGCGCAGGCGCAGGCAAGCATGCGCAGGCGCAAGCGAGCAGGCGCAAGCGCAGGCACAGGTGCAGGCGCAGGTGTAGGCGCAGGCGCAGGCGCTCAGGCGCATGCGCGCAAGCGCAGGCGTGCAGGCGAAGGCGCAGGTGCACGCGCACGCGGAGGCGCAGGAGCAGGCATGTAAGCGCAGGCGCAGGCGCAGGCGCAAGCGAGCAGGCGCAGGCGCACAAGCGGAGGCGCGTAAGCGCAGGCGCGCACGCGCGGGCGTGCAGGCGCAGGTGCAGGTGTAGGCGCCTGCGCCTGTGCAGGCGCGCACCATCATCATCAACATCAGCAGAAGAAGCAGCAACAGCAAGAATATGAGCAACAGCATTGGTAGCTGCAGAGAAGGGTGATGGCGGCGGCAGCCAAAGTGATAGCAGGATTGTGCAGCTGTGTGGTGGGATTGGCAGGGAAGAAACGACAGGGGCAGCGGCAGCGGCAGAGCCAGCTACTGCGTCAGATCAGCAGCAACGCTGACGGGCACAAGGTGTGGCGGTGTGAGTTCCTGTTCCCTTGCTCTCACTTCCTTTCCTTGACCAACAAAGCACAACTCTTGACCCCTCAAACATGACGCACACGAAGATGCCTGTTGCCACAGGCGTTTCACTGGCCAAAAGACATCGGAACATGCCGACAACTTGAAAAGGAGAACCGGAACTTTCTGACCGCAAAGAAGCAAGATGCGATGGCACACCAGAGAGTGGTGTGGTCGGCACTGTGTGCGCGGTCCATGCCACTGACAAAGGCAAAGGGCGGTGTGCGGCGACTGCTACACGGTGAAATTGCAACAGCTGGCAACAACTGGTTGACAGCAGCAGTTGGTGTCAACCACGTGCTTTCTCGCTTCTTACTTCAGTTCCCTGCATGAAACAAGGAAGCAAGAGACAAGAAAAGCACATGCGCAATGCACGTCAAAAGGGAGTTTGGGGGGCCGGGGGGTGGGGGGGTACTGGACCTTGTTGGTGTCCAGGGCGCGAAACGCAGCCATGACGATGGACGGCGTTAGGTCGGGGATGTCTGAGCCCACCACTGCCAGCTGCTCTCCTGAACACGCAGCAGACAGGACAAAGAAAACGACAACACTTGTCCACAAGCTTCCCTTTCCAAAAAGGAAAAGGCCCACGAGGTAGCACGGTTGCACCAGGGTCAGTACTCTGACATGGAGACAACACAAAGGTCAAGGGGTCTACCCCGTTGGCTACCGTTTACCTTTGAAGGGAGGGGGCTTTCGGTTTGGGGAGGGCAGGGGACATCTTGTCCTGGGAGGACAAGCTGGACTGCCTGTGTGGCTTGAGGCCATGGGCAGAGATCTGCCCTCATTGATTGTGTGCTGCTCACCAATTGGCCTTGGTGCCTCGTACATGGTGGGACAGCCAGCTCCTCACACTCTAGGGACAGGAGGAGCATTGCCTCTTTCCAGTATTCCCCCCACACAGACAGCAGCAACAGAGATAAAAAGAGAGACGGAGACAGAGAAGGAGACGGAGATAGACTTGGAAAACTGCGGTTTAGGTTATAACCAAAACCAAAACTGGATTTTCTGGTTTCGGTTTCGGTTTTTTTTCATGTCTAGGTTTTCCCCTCTGAGGTGAAACCGGAACCTAACCGAAACCGGAAAACCGAAGGGACAAAAAAAAAAACCGGAAGAAAACAGGATCTATATCTTGTTTGCGGTGGCGCGTAGTGCCATAAAAAGGTTTTTTGAAAGAAAAAAAAAAAAGAAACAGAATTTCTCCCTCACAGCCTGTGAGGGAGAAACCAGTTTCAGATCTGAAACTGGTTTCTTGAGGGGAAACCGAAACCAAATCAAAGACGACCCTTCTGTTAGGTTCGGTTTCGATTCTAGTTTTTCGGTCACAAAAACCGGAAAAACCAAGTTTGGTTTTCCCAGTTCGGAATTCGGTTTAGATTAACATCCGCCCCATCTCTAGATGGAGACACATACATAGATGGAGGTGGAGACAGAGGGAGATGGAAGAACGGAAACGGAGACGGAGACGGAGCAGCGACAGTGGTTGACATGTCATAAGCACACGCAGCTGTTGCATCGGTTCAGGGGATCACACTAAAAGGACAGGGATGCATGGAAGAGAGAGAAGAAGAGGAGAAAAGACGTATGTGACCGTTGAGACGACAAAGCAGATGCGGCACACACCTTGGAGAAGCCCAGTTGCGCCACACTGGCAAACGCCATCGTCAGTCGAACGCCAAGATCTGCTGAAAATGAAGGCGCTTTTGCTCCTGCTGCAGCCCCTGGTGAAGGCGTTGATAATCCTACTATTCCTGTTTCAGCCTCTGGTTCTGCTGCTGTTGCTCCTGCTGCCGGCGCTGGTGCAGGCGGCGGCAGAAGCAGATCCACACAATTTCTCTCCCTGCGGTTTTCTCCCCCACTGTTATTTTCTCTCCTGCCTCCACATCGGCCAGTGCAAGAGCTCACAGCCGAAGCCTGCTTGCACAAGTTGGGGTCTACTTGAGGGCACAGTACAACAGTCCCAGTCGGAACCCCCATCTCCTGCAGCCAATGTTCAAGAGCCTTCTCCTCGTCGCCATCTGCATCTGCATCCGCACTGCCACTGCTGCCTGCGTGCCCTGCACGTGTGTGTGAGTCATCACCACGTCCTCTTCCTCCTCCTCCTCCTGCTCCTCCTCCTCCACTTCCAGCCCAAAACAGGAAGCACGTCACCCCTTGAGCCGTCCTGTGCAGAGCGAGGGGTGGAAAACAGCATTGCAGATACTCAAGGGCACCAGTGATGACGTGGCAGAGGATCACTGGTTGCCAACAGTACAGCTTTCGCTTCCAACACCATGGATGTAGAGACAAAACAATGTTGCAGAGACAAAACAACGTTGCAGGGACAAAACAACGTTGCAAAGACAAAACAATGTCGCGGAGACAAAACAACGTTGCAGAAACAAAACAATGTTGCAGAAACAAAACATCGTTGCAGAAACAAAACATCGTTGCAGAAACAAANTGCACTTTGAAATGCTCGCTGCAGCTGCAGTAATTCCAACCACCACGCTCAATGCCGGATCCGACCACCAAGTCACCAAACCTTGCCTCCACGTTCACGTGCAAGTGGGCTGCGCAACCATGACGCAAACGACAACCAGGGCCTGATCCATTGTTTTCAGTAGTCCGACAAGATGACGACATAATGACGACAAGATGACGACAGTCATCATGTAGGCGACGACAGGCACTCACAGGGATCGCACGAGCAAGGGGATGACGTGGCTGCAGCACGAGCGGTACCAAGCAGTGGAGGCGGCGCTGCCCACTCCGCGTCCCAGCCGCGTCTTCACGCGCCCTTCTACCGGTAACCGCGCGAAAATGAGCAGAGCGCTGCCGCCGCCGCGGCTGCCGCCACAGCCTTTCCCTGCGTGGCTTATCTTTTCACCCGTTCCCTCTCCCTGCCTCTCTTGCCCCCATCCTTCGCTGTTGCTCCTGCCATCGTCACCGGCGGACCCATCGACGTGCTGCTGCTGCATTGCCGACGCTTTACGCTTTCCTCTCAGGTTGGAGCCCAGTGTAGCGACAGCAACCACATATCTGCACACACGCCTCTCACGAAGCAGGTATCAGTGGCGGTGATGACGTGGGCGTGTTCGGACCTTGGACTTCGTCCTACAGAGCAAACCAGAGTCCGCTTGTGTGTCATTTTTCCGGAAACAGTTCTCCACTGTACAGTAGCATAACCGCGATGTCATCTCCCCACGATGTCAGGAGTTCAACACAATCTCCCCGTCAAGCATCCAGAAGTTTACTAATGACACCGTAGTATGTGTGAAGAAGAAGAATTCGACGGACATTTTGGTAGTAAATCCTTGACAACTATCCAGGGTTGAGCGACATACTGAAACTCTTTCACCTCTTGAACAATGTACAAACCACAAATGGAGTTGATGTTTCAAAATATAGCGCTTAAGCTTATCCCACCGAAAATGCTAGTTAAGACGCCATACCATCCTTAAACTTCCATTCAATTAAATAAACTATCTTATTCCCCAATTCTATGCAACATGATACCATAACTCGCATCCAAAACTTGGTATTAACGTAATGAACAAGCCTATGAGCTTCAATCCATGTCATTTGAACACGAATGTACCTTATTGAAAATATTTCTTTCATCAAATCGATTTCCTAAGTGATACTTTTTCTCATCTGGATGACGTATAACTTAAAAGAAAAATTTCGCGTACCTTACCAAATGATGTGCACAACATCAAGGATCCAAAAACATGTTTTGGGGGGTATGTACCACACCTATGCAATCGGTTTGATAGCCAAGAATCTATGCTAATGTAAACAAAATAGTTGCATCAGGAAATTTGAACCAACAATCCATTCTAATATCAGTTTTTTTGTTGACCGACAACCCATCGCACATTTTACATGCATTTTCACTCTTCTCTTGCATGTAGGCAATAACATCTCTTTCTGTGTAGTTATTCTAACAACTGTGACTCCTAATCTAAGAAACACAATAATCAAACAATTTTATATCAAACGACGCGGTCAAGGAGTTATTTTATATTGTGGGGAGATAGATGGCGTACCTACAGAACGCGGCTGACGCTAGAAATTTTCAAACGACGCAATCAAGGAGTCAGCGGAGACCAAAGCCGAAGGCTCCGGAATTGTTCAATCCCTTTATCTAGGGTGCAAGAGTGTGGACCTCAATCTTCACGAAGAACAACTACTTTGGGGCTCTGGGTCACCCTCCAGAGGGCAATGTTGTGCGTGTGTCATTCGCGCTGACACTAATACGCATAGCAGCATTCGAGTGGTGCAAGCAACTGAATATGCAAGCAACTCAAGATGCAGGTGGGAACGCAGCTTTGCTACATGCCGTTTGTGGTAGCCAGGCAAGGAGCAAGCTGAAAAGCGCGTGCCAATTACATGGGAGCATTTTTAGCAAGCCATGAGAAATCGATGCAATCTCGTTAACACCTCCATTATTGCACGCAACATGCTAAAGCAGCTGAAGCAGATCGCCTCAGTGCAAAATTACACACACTATTTCTTCGCGTTATGCTTGGAGATTGATGACATGTGTGGGCCAAAGATGGAAGACAAGTACCACGACGGTTTGAAGGTAGTAATTCAGCGCACGTCGACACTCATAGGAATCACAAAGGTCCAGGCGATGGTGGCCACTACTGAACATGTTGAAGCACTTCACATTCATCGAGGGGGTTTTAGTGAGAAGTAAGAGAATTTCCAGCGTCAAACATAGTACCAACAAATTGATTCCATGGAGATTGATGCAATGTAAAGAGGCCATCAGTAGAGCAAGCCGCATGATGGGAATTGTTGGATCTGTAGGAAGCCAGGGCACCACAACAAGGAATGGAAGTAGAAACAACAAGGAATCAACAACCAACAATGAGTGGCGGGCAGCCAACTACTTGAAAAGCTTCATCCGCATCAGTGAACACTAGTCCTTAAAGTCCTTCGACAGCTAGGGAGCTAATGAGTGTATTGCTTTGGAGTAAAGGAAGCCAAAGTTTTCAAGAATCCTCTCGAAAGCTGAAATCTAATCAGTTGGTTCTCCGGAAGGCGAGGGGCAAAAGACTCATCGGTAGATTCAAGCATTGTTGGATTGCAACGTGTCGCACTCATTCTTTCGCAACGAGCTTACAAAGAGGTTGGAGCTTGCACAGCTACCTGAGAAGCCAACTATTGCCAAGTTGGTATAAGGAGAGTAGGAGTAAGGTCTGCCTCTGAAGCCTCTCAAGATGCGTCTAGGAAAGTTGTCGTGCGAGGTGAACTTTTGCGCATGCCAGAATGACACCTGCGACGCCATTTTGGTGCATGATTGACTGTATCGGCGGAATCCTACTGTTGAATGGGTGCGTAGGCAGGTGAAAGAGAAAAGATGCAAAGAGTATATTGTTTTGCCATTATGGGCTGAGGAGAAGTACTTTAAGGTAGAAAAGGTGTCACAATTGAGTTACGTGTAGCTAAAGTGCTGTCAACGCAAGTGGAACAAAATCTGCCTTGTGTGGACGTGGCAAAAGGAAGCAACAGAAAAGGTGGAAGTGTTGGCAACAGAGGCAAAGTAACAAGAGGGATAGCAAGAGAAAGCAGCAAGAGCAGAGTTGTCCGAAGGTGTCAAGGGAGTGTTAGACAGGTATAGTGACGTGTTTCTTGCCTAAGGGTTTACCACCAAAGCGGGACATTGACCACAAAATTGAGCTGGTTCTTAAAGGAAGTCCAAAGGTGTGCGCTTCTTATTGTGTAAGCGATAATGAGGGAGGAGAGTTGAGGAGATAATTGGAGTAGCTGATGGAGGAAGAGTTTAATACACCATTCGGGTCACCCTATTCTCCACCAGTCCTCTTTGTGATGAAGAAGACAGTAGTGCTGCCAATGTGCGTGGACTATCACGCACTAAACAATGTAACGATCAAGACCTGGTACCCTTTGCCAAGGGTTGAGGAGTTTTTTGATAAGCTGAGGGCAGCAAATACTTTTGCAAGATTACCTTGTACTCAAGGTACTATGAGATCTTGATTACGAGGCATAATGTGGAGAAGACGGCGTTTTGGACACGGTACGGCCGTTTTGAGTACCTTGTGATGTTCTGTCGGTTAACCAAAGCTCCTACATTATTCATGAGCCTCATGAAAAGGATCTTCTACCCTCACTTGGACCACTTCATGATGGTTTTCCTTGACCACATCCTCGTCCACTCTCAAACTCTAGAAAAGCATGAGCAACACCTTTGGTAGGTATTTGACATTCTTTCGAAAGGGAAGCTGTTTGCAAAGTTCTCGAGGTGTGAGTTCTGAAAGTGAGAGGTGGAGTTCCTTGGGCAGCCCGTGAATGGGAATGGTCTCCACATGGACCCAAAGAAGGTGGAAGCAATGAAGTAGTGGCCGACACCAAAGTGCGTGCGTGAAATCCAAGTTTTCCAAAGGTTTGTCAACTACTACCTGGAATTCGACCAGGGGTGCGCAAAAAAGGGTGTGCTACTCACTTAGCTATAGAGGAAGGATCACCCATGAGAATGGGGGAATGAGGAGAAAAACAACTTTGAGGAGTTCAAGGGTGCAATGTGTAATGCTCCAATCTTGGTGCATCCGGACTCATCCAATGAGTACGTCATGGCGACAAACGCCAACGAGTATGCCATAAGGGTAGTGTTGATGCAGGATCACGGAAATGGGCCGCATCCAATTGCATACGTGTCTTATAAACTACAAGGATGGAGCTGAATTATGCAATCCTTGAGAAGGAGATGCTGGTAGTGATGCATGTGTTTAAGCACTGGAGGTGCTACCTTCAGTCGCGACCCTTTGTGGCTGTCACAATTCGCCGTGAAGTACTTTAAGACGGAGCTTAACCTCAATCGTTGACAGACTCGTTGCATAGAGTTCTTGGGAGGAGTTTTTGACTACGAGATCCAGTACAAGTTTGGTAAGATGAGCTCAGTAGATCCACTATGAAGGAGGCCGGACCCAAGCCTTAATGCCATCTCAGTGTTTATGGGATCTCTAGTCATGCGTAACCTGATAAGGCACGGCTATGACGTGGACAATGACTTCACGAGTGGTGCGTTGAAAGACTCCATGTGGGATGGAGCGTACTAGCAAAGGGGGTAAGAGCACAGGATTTTTGTGCTTGAGTATGCGCCATTGAAGTACTTGTTGCTGGAGGAAGCGCATGATACCTAATACTCTGATCACTTTGGTTTTGACAAGACGATCAAAGCCTTATCAAGCTAATGTTATTGGTGATCAACGGCAACTGTTTGTAAGAGGTTTGTGAGTAGTTCTGATGTGTGCGAATGCATGAAAGCGTAAAGGACCAAGCCTATAGTGAGCTGCAAAAACTGCCTCTACCAGAGAGGCCATGGAAAAACATCTCGCTCGACTTCATCGGCCAGCTGCCTGTGACGCAACAGGGAAACAACACAGTGTAGGTGGTGGTGGAACGGTTCTCCAAGATGGCACACTTCATCGCCTGTCCTGAGAGCATCACAACTACTGGGATAGCTTAACTCCTCCTCAATCATGTCATCAAGCTCTATGGAGTGTCGGAGTTGGTGGTCTCACATCGCGGTCCATGCTTCACTTCACAATTTAGGAGAGACCTTATGGAGAAGCTGTGCACGCGGGTTCAAGTGACCATAACGTACCACGCACAAAGCGATGGGATGACAAAGCGCATGAACCAGACTTTAGAGTTAAATTTAAGGAGCATGGTCCCACCGAATGGAGAGGGTTTGGAGAAGAAGCTCGAAGTGGTAGAGTTCGCCTAAAACTAAACACTGTTAGCATCATCCAGAAATTCATCGTCTTTGGTGGTCTATGGCCACCAACCGCCAAGCCCCACCGCCCTTACTACGGCAACATCTCTCTCGGCTGTGTGACAGATTGCTAATAGTTTTGGCACCCCTTGGGACGTTGTGCGACAACGACTGTTGAAGGCACAGAAGCAACAGAAGCATCATGCTGATAAGCATCACTTTACGGAGGAGTTCCAAGTGAGAGATCAAGTGATGCTGAACTTTGCAAATCAGAAGCTGATTGGAGTACCAAATTAAGACCGCGATGGGTGGGTCGGTTCTGCATTGTGCAGAAGCGATCGATTGTATCATACAAACTAGAGTTGCCAGCTCACTACACCATCCATCCAGTGTTCCTCATTTCTGTGCTTTGTGCTTATCGTGACCCCAACACCTTCATCTACGATTGCAAGAGAGCTCCACTGTCTATTGTCCAGGTTCAAGGAAGTGAGTAGTTTGAGGTGGAGAAGATTTTGGTGAACCACTAGAGGGGATGTCAGCGTTTATTTCTTATTGAGTGGAAGGGGTATTGGCTGAGCACAATTGTTGGGAGCAAAAGAGCAACTTCCATATTGGGTGTACCAACACCATTCTCTAAGAGTATCTAAAGCGTGCTGAGACATCGTGTATCCAAAGGGCGGTGTGACGCTTTTTCCTGGCATAATTGGGGCCTAGTCCAAGTTTCAAGGGCACGTGGGCCCTTTCTATGTATTTTTTGGAAAACCTTCTCACGGTCGATCTCACCTCCGATCGACCGCGGATACAAGGAGGAGGAGGGGGAAGCGGGCGCGCGAGCGAGTGCCAGCGTGGGGCTCACGCCGGCACCAAGGGGCTGTTTCGTGCGAACCCCCTTGCGGCGTTCCAAACACGCCACGCGGGAGTGGCTTCGCCCTCTCTACGGGCAACGTATGGAATACGCTACCCACTGAGGGGTTTGTCTTGGAGGCTGGCTCTCGACAATGCGTGCGGTGAACCACGAGAGGAGCTCTAGTGACAAAAACTACGTGATGGACGTGCTACTACCGGTGGCGTACACAACAAGAAAACCGCACCCACTGCCAAGAGACGTGAAGCCAATGCGGCGAATCACCAAGAGATAAGCTTGACCATCAATCTGGACAATCGAAGGTCGAGCACTCCTCACACTAGGCACTACGTGTAATTACAGCACTAGGATCGGGAGGAAGTAGCTTGCTACAGCATGCAAGGAGAGAAGTAGGTTAGGGCTAGAGTAGCTGGCAAGAAAATACAAAACATCTTGTACTATGTTCATTGTCATTAACCTATATGTTTTTATCTCTGGTTTCCATACTTCTCCAAATCTATCTTTCTGCTACGACCGTGCTCTCCACACACTAAAGCTTAACCTCTTGAGTGCACACACTCTCATAGATAAGATGCCATGTGACCAGATGGTTTTACATGCTCAAAGCGTGGAGAAGAGAGTTTTCCCAAAACCTTTTATACTAGGATAAAAGGTTTTATTGCATTAGTATTTTTGCATGGAAAATAGGGTCATAATAACTGTAATGTGTCATCTCCCCTCTTTAACATTCATTGAATTTTGTTGTTTCTAATGACCAATTTCATGGAAATATTTAGGATATAAAAATTATGGTAAAAACATTATTTTGCTTTAAAGAAGATGTTTTCAATTTAAATTAAAAATACAACAAGAATAATGAAATATTCTTGAAAATGCTCCTCTAACTGTCTAGATGGGGTTTGATATCAATTTCATGCATTTTTTAGTTTTTAATTTTCATGGGTTTGTTGTCAACGCACAAGGAGTCTCATATCTTTGATGCACGAACTTACTAACACCCCTTGGACATCCTCCCAAGTTTTCAAACCCCTTTTTGGTCAATATTTTCAAGGCAGAAAGGGTATTTAATGCTACCTATTTGAAATTAAATCTTTAATTTAATATTAATAAACTAATTTTGAATCACTACACCCATGCCATGAAACTCAATCACAATGGGAGATTCATTTGTCCTTTGTTTAAAGGAGGATTGATGTGTCAAGGTTCCTTACGAGAAAAAAATAGGGGCCAAACTCCTTTGTCTCGGGGAAATGGGGGGAAAGGCATTTTTTTGGGTTCTGTTTTGCCAAAAAGACATCATCACAATCATCTTCGCAAACTGCAAGTAGTTTGTCTTTTACACATGTAGTCTAACACTGAGAGATGGTATGTGAACACAAACATTCCATTGAATGTTTCTGAAGTTTTATGGATGACTTGGCATGTCCAGTTTCTGGATGGTTTTTTTTACTAATATGGATACAACTTCGGAGGGTGCAGTTTTTTGCATGACATCCTATTTGGGGCTAGTTTGTGACCTTGGTTCGGCAGGGAGTCAGATTTGTATGCTGCCGTTTGAGGTGAGGGGATCATTCGCCGCTCTTGACAAGCGTGAGACATTTGTGAATGCTAGTCTCAAAAGTGCGTTATAATCTCATTGTTTTGTTGTGTCCGCCACCTTGAAGTCTGCAGTCTGCAGAACACCGCCAGGCTTCTGCGCTCCATCCGCGCAGACAGTCGTTCCCTTTACTGATATCCATGGCGACGGCGCCTCTGACCCAAGACGACCACGGTGGAGCTCTTGCATCGCAGCAGGCTCTACGCGTCGTGACTTTTCCAGGCCAGGCTCTTCCCCCCGGGAAAGTCAGTCTACCTCTGTCGCATGAGCAAAACGACTCTATGCATGGCACCCACTTCCACAGCAGCATCGAAAGAGACGTCGCCCGTTTTGCCCATGNCGGCCGCCAAGAAGCTCCACGTGCTGGCCTGCGGCCGCATCCTGGGGTGCAAGTACTACGGCATCCACTGCCACTCCCCGCCGCCCCACTGCGAGGCCTTCGCGCTCCACCGCCACGTCAGCACGCTGTCCAGGGTGGCGTCCAGGAAGAGGCGCGAGGGGGGCGGCAGCGTGAACCCCGCGTGGGCGAACCCCACCAACTGCGAGACGTGCAGAAACGCGTCGAGCTGGAGGTTTCTGGGCGACCTGGACGCGGACTCCGGCGAGGAAGACGCGGCGGCGGCAGCCGCGGCCCTGCGGGCGGCCGCGAGAGGCAAGGCTGCTGCGGAGCGCGCTGCTGCCGCAGCAGCCGCTGCCGCTGCGAGGCGGGCGGAGCAGCAGAGGAGTCAGGGTGCAGTGGATGGACCGCAGGGAAGGGATGGCGGAAGGGAAGGTGTGGCGGGTTCACCTCCTCAAGGAGAGCAACAGGATGGCGGGAGGGCTGGACCACATACAGAGGACGACGCGGGGGGCGCAAGGGCGGAGCAGTCGGAACCAGAAGACTCGCAGTTCAGACTTCCAAAGCCTAGGCGAGTGAGATTTTTGACAAGATTTGCAAAACCTGAAAAAAGAAGAATGCTCTGCAGGGCTGTGGCTCACGCGTGCGTTCTCAGGCTTGTGGGCACACTACGGACGCCAGAGCTCGAGGTACTTGCATGGGCATGTGGAGGCTTGCATGTGGATGAGCGTGTGACATGCGGGTCATAAGGGTCTGTGCTGAGGAAGTTGGAGGTGATTGGTAGCTTGTCACTGGCCGGCTGCACAGCGTGTGCATGAAGTTGGAGGCGTTGTCGCTGCCGCGTGCATGCACTGGTCCCACACGTGTGCTTCCTTCCCTTGAGGAGAAGAATCTTGTGGCCTCTGTCGCGGTGCAAGCCCATGTGTTTGTGTGTGTGTTGCTGAGGAGATATCACGCATGATGAGAATGATTTCTCCTCCATTCCTTGCTGTGGGTTGATTCAACCACCCCCAATCCTTGTCGTGCTGTTTTAGACAGGTCGATGGTTGGTGCTGCTTGGCTCGCTCGAGCGGNGGGGGGGGGGGGGGGGGGGGGGGGGGGGGGGGATCACTCTTGCATTCAGAAGCTCTGTGCAAAGCGTTTGGCAAGTCACCCACCGTTAGCCAGTGGTCTGCTGTTTGTCTGTCATGTTGTTTGGTTGTCATGTTGTTTGGCTGTCATGTTGTTTGGTTGTCATGTTGTTTGGCTGTCATGTTTTTTGGCTGTCATGTTGTTTGGCTGTCATGTTGTTTGGCTGTCGTGTTGTTTGGCTGTCATGTTGTTTGTCTGTCATGTTGTTTGGTTGTCATGTTGTTTGTCTGTAGTGTTGTTTGGTTGTCATGTTGTTTGTCTCTAGTGTTGTTTGGTTGTGTTGTTTGGCTGTCGTGTTGTTGGCCTGTCCTGCTGTTTGGTTGTCGCGCTGTTTGACTTTTGCGTTGTTTGTCTGTCCTGCTGTTTGGTTGTTGCGTTGTTTGACTTCCGTGCTGCTTGGCTGTGGTGTGTGCAGGAGGGGGAGAAAGGCAAGGGAGCCGCAGTGGGGGGAGCCTTATCTGGCAGAGTGGAGGAAGTTTGAGCTGCCGCAGGACGGGTTCCAGTGGGAGTGCTACACCCACCGCACCTTCCTCTTCGACAAGGACGGTAATGAGAAGGATTGCCCCCCCGCCATCATACAGTCCCAGGTCCAAGACAGCGCCCGAAAAGGAGGAGATGCCAAAGGAGACGGAGAAGTAGAGAGAGAAGGAGAGGGAGGAACAAGGCGAGAATTAAGAGCAGCAGATGGATCGGGAGCAGCAGATGGATCGGGAGCAGCAGGAGGAGGTGGAGAGGAAGCAGGAGGGCGCAGCAGCGATGGCTCAGCTGGCGAGAGGTCGGGAGAGGGAGAGAAGGACACGGCTGGTGCTGGTGCTGGTGCTGCGAAGGAAGGCAATGCTGAGGAGGGGAAGGCCGCTGCCACAGCCACAGACCAGACATTCAGCAATGCATGGTGCGTCGGTGCTCACCCGTCCACCGCTTCTCGTTGCTTGAACCTCATTCAAGAGAGACCTACGTTTGCGGCGATGGTTGAGGAGGCGGGGTCCTGTGGATGGAAGTGGACGTGGGAATTGGCTAGAGAGAAGACAGTCAGATGGAAAAGAAGATCGTGACAATCTCTGTTAGTGGGGCTTCTGGAAATCTCAAGATTTTTTACATGGTGAGAGAACGAGATGAGTACACACGACACACTTTGATAGATTACACACGACACACTTCGATAGATTACACACGACATTCTGCAATGCACTGCGGAAAATGAGGACAGCAACTAAACAACATAGCGGTTAGGTATGAGGCGTTTTAGCAGGGGAGGGCGGTTCAGTGCCACAGCAGCAGATGCCTTAGGTCAGTGAAGTAATGGCACTGGCACAGGTGTCTTTTTTGCTTCACACTGTGTGTGAGTGATGAGGTGTTGTGTGAGTGCTGAAGTTGTGTGTGAGTGCTGAGGTTATTGTGTGAGAGCTGAGGTTATTGTGTGAGTGGTGAGGTTATTGTGTGAGAGAGAGTAGGTTGTTGTGTGAGAGTGCGGAGGTTGTTGTGTTAGAGTGAGGAGGTTGTTGAGGAGAGTGAGGAGGTTGTTGTGTGAGCAGCCATGTTGAGACTGAGGTAGCAACCCAAGTGTAAACCGTGGTTGCTTCCACTCTGATAATCCCAAAGAAGGAGAGACCGTTGGTGCAGAATTTGGACACTGGGATGCAGATGAGGCAGTGACGAGATGAGAGCGGTACAGCACCGGTCCTGAATGGGGCGACACGTGACAAGTGTGTAAGCTGTCCCTAGAAGCGAGGGTCGAACATGAAACTGCTTCCACGTGGTTTTCCGAGCAACAGCTGGAGATTGCGGCATTCGCAGCAAACCGGCGGCCCTGCACATAGACTGGAGAGCATGCCACCTCACTGGTGCGTCCATCCGTAAGTAGGTCTGGGGTGAGGAGCTGTCTGTCGACAGCCGCAGTTGTCCGGTTTGTTAACAATGGGGACAGCGTGCTGGATTCGATTAAACTGCTGATTTGTTCATTTATCTGTTTTTTTTTCTTCTTCTCTCTTTATGCTTGGGTGGCCTGTGCTCCTGACAGTGAGCAGACTCGATTCCCAACAAACTTGTTTCTTCTTGTCGCCTGCCGCATGCATGCTTGGTGGAGCAGGTGCCGGCGATTCTACAGGTGCGTGGAGCCAGGCTGCCCGGCCAAGAAGATCGCATGGTGCCCGCTCTCCGATTGGTCCAAGGTCACCCTCAAGTACCTCCGCAAGCACAGGCACACCAACCCCCCGCCCCAGGACTCCGGCCAACAGGCCCAGGGAGAGGACCGGCGCAGATCGTGGGAGGACGCTGTGCTGGAGCGCGCTGCTGCCGCAGCTAGAGCTGCCAGAGCAGCAGCGGCAGCAGGAGGGGAGGCTGCTGCTGAGATTATGTCCAAGGCGGGTACAGTAAGGGGCCTAAGTGACTTCTGTGCTGTGCTGGGAGTGCCTGCAGCAACAGGGGAAGCAGCGGCTGTAGAAGGAGCAGGGGGCGCAGAAGCAACAGGAGCCGCAGCAACAACAGGAGTTGCAGCAGCAGCAGGAGCCGCAGCAGCGGCTGTTAGAGGCCCCCAGGAGGGTGTGTCTGTNGTGGACTTGACTTACCGCAAGCGGAGCAGGAGGAACATTCCGTTGGAGGAGTTGTGTGTGGAGATGGAGGGGGCCCAACATGCCGGCGAGTCTCCTTCTGCTGCGGGCATGTTCAGGATTCCACTTCCCGCTGGGACGCACATGCGCAAGAAGCGCATTCCCATTCTCGAGGATGCAGAACCTGTGACTGAGGCTCAAGTTCAAGCACACGCGCAAGCACAAGCCCAAGCACATGGGCAGGCGACTCCAGCACCCTTCCCCCTTCCGGGAGGACCCTCAGCATTCTCAACACTGTCACATCAAGCCCCTGCTGTGCCTACACCTACAGGTTGGAGCACCCCTGCAAACACTCCGACACCGATGATGATAGCCGGCGTGGGTCCCACTCCAGCTGCTGTTGCCGCCCACCTCGGTCCAGCCCCTCCTTCTGGTGGTGCTTTCGCTGCTGGGGCGGTCGCTGCTGTTCCTGGGCTGACTTCCGCTTCGCCAGCAGGCGCGCAGCAGAGCTTGGCTGACCTGGTGGGTGCCATCTACCGCCTGCCGCTGCCTCCAGGGGAGCTTGAAGCGCTCGCTGCCATGGCAGTAGTTGCCGGTGGCAGCAGCGCTGCTGTGCAGGCAGCTCTTGCAAATGCTGGCGGCAGCAAGTAGCAGTGGGCCCGTGGTTCATGCTGCAAGCCTGCTTCTTCTGCGCTGGAGTTGGTCGTGCTGAAGGAGTTGGTGGCAGCTGCGGCGCCACCAAGCACACACATGCAGCGGGTGGGTAAGACATATAGAGGAGTTTGGTTTCACATAATTCAGGGTTGTTGCTCACCCATATTCACTCATGTCAACTTCTGGGTATGCCAATGGCCCAGAGCATTGAGCTGCGGGTAGGGTAGTAGCCTAGAGCAGTTGTGTGCCTAACTCACAACTGCTGGGTTGAAAGGCTGGCTGAGGAGCTGAACTTGAGTCATTACACGCCAAATGTCATCCCCGTTGAGTGTGTGAATTACTTTAGAACAACATGCAGTTCTGGGCACATGTGTCCAAACTGAATGGCATGTTGCATCTCAGCATTCACACACATGCAAGCGCCAGTTGTGGTCAATTGTTGAGACAAACTCTGATCTTTGTAGAGGATGTGGTCGGTTGTAAATGAAATTGCCTCCTTGCTCTTCTCACATCCACCTATTTGTGACAAGGAGCTGGCTGCTTCCCTTTGTGATTCAAAGAAACAGAATGATAACATTGGAACTGCTACATCCCTAGTTTCTCTCGTCATGATTTCAGACAAAATCGCAAATCATGATGCCCCAGTCCCCCAACAATGTTTCTTGATGTGGACACGAAATGTAGTTCATAAGTGCAAACTCTCACGTGTTGACTTACACCATCAGTTAAGAAGAGGTGCACAATGGATGGGGAGGCATATGCGGGGGTACATTGTAGGTTTTGCAAGGTTAGACAAGGTCAGAGATGTTGACATGCGGCGAGGTGTTCATTTGTGACAAGGTGTTGATTTGAAACAAGGTGTTGATTTGGGACAAGGTATAGCTTTGCGACAAAGTGTTGATTTGCGACAAGGTGTTGGTTTGTGAAAGGGGTGTTAACTTTGGGCAAGATGTTGATTTGAGACAAGGTGTTGATCTGCGACAAGGTGATGATTCGAGAGAAGGTGTTGATTTGCGATAAGGTGATGATTTGCAACAAGGTGTTGATTTGCCACAATGTGTTGATTTGCGACAAAGTGTTTATCTACGACGACGAGTTGATTTGAGGCAAGGCGTCGATTTGCTACAAGGTGTTCATTTGCGTCGAGTTTTTTTTTTGTTTTCGACAATGTGTTGATTTGCGGCAAGATGCCGATTTACCACAAGGTTTTGATTTGTGACAAGGTGTTGATTTACAACAAGGTGATGAGTTGGGACAAGGTGTTGATATGCAGAAAAGTGTTCATTTGCGACAAGGTGTTGATTTGCCACAAGGTGATGATTTGTGACAAGGTGTTCATCTGCGACAAGTTCTTGATTTGTAACAAGATGTTGATTTGTAACAAGGTGTTGATTTGCCACAAGGTGATGATTTGTGACAAGGTGTTCATCTGCGACAAGTTCTTGATTTGTAACAAGATGTTGATTTGTAACAAGGTGTTGATTTAGGACAAAGTGTTGATTTGCGACAAGGTGTTGATTTGCGACAAGGTGTTAATTTGCGACAAGGTGTTGATTTGCAACAAGGTGTTGATTTGCGACAAGGTGTTAACTTGCGACAAGGTGTTGATTTGCAACCAGGTGTTGATACGCGACAAGGTGTTGATTTGCGACAAGGTTTTGATTTTCTACGTCATGTTGATTTGCGACAAGATGTTGATTAACGACAAGGTGATAACTTGCAACATGGTTTGGATTTGCGACAAGTTGTTGATTTGCAACGAGGTGTTGATTTCAGGACAAGGTGAAGGATTGCAACAAGGTGTGGATTTGCGACACAGTGTTGATTTGCAACAAGGTGTTGATTTGCAATAATGTGTCAATTTGTGATTAGGTGTCGATCTGCGACAAGCCGTTGATTTGCGTCAAGGCGTTGATTTGTGACAAGGTGATGATCGAGGAGGAGTTGTTTATTCGTGACAAGGTGTTGATTTGCCACAAGGTGTTGATTTGGGACAAGGTGTTAATTTTTCATAATGTGTTCATTTGCGATCATGTGTCGATTTTCGACAATTTGTTGGTTCACAACAAGGTGATTATTTGCAACAGGGTGATGATTTGCGGAAAGGTGTTGACTTCAGATAAGTTGCGGAATTCCAATAAGGTGTTGATTTGCCACAAGGTGTTGATTTGCGACAAGGTTTGGATTTGCATCGTCGTACTGATTTGCGACAAGGTGTTCATTTGCGACAAGTTCTTGATTTGCAACAAGATGCTGATTTATAACAAGGTGTTGATTTAGGACAAAGTGTTGATTTGCGACAAGGTGTTAATTTGCGACAAGGTGTTGATTTGCGACAAGGTTTGGATTTTCTACGTCATGTTGATTTGAGACAAGATGTTGATTAACGACAAGGTGATAATTTGCAACATGGTTTGGATTTGCGTCAAGATGTTGATTTGCAATAGGGTGTTGATTTCAGGACAAGGTGAAGGATTGCAACAAGGTGTGGATTTGCGACACAGTGTTGATTTGCAACAAGGTGTTGTTTGCAATATTGTGCCAATTTGTGATTAGGTGTTGATCTGCGACAAGGCGTTGATTTGCGTTAAGGTATTGATTTGTGACAATGTGATGACTGAGGAGGAGGTGTTTATTTGTGACAAGGTGTTGATTTTCCACAAGGTGTTGATTTCGGACAAGGTGTTAATTTGTCATAATGTGTTCATTTGCGATCATGTGTTGACTTTTGGCAAGGTGTCGATTCACAACAATGTAATTACTTGCAACAAGGTGATGATTCCCGGAAAGGTGTTGACTTCAGGTAAGGTGCGGATTTTCAATAAGGTGTTCATTTGCAACAAGGTGTTGATTTGCGACAAGGTTTGGATTTGTGGCGTCGTAATGATTTGCAACAAGGTGATGATTTGCGACAAGGTGTTGATTCGTGATGAGGTGTTGATTTGAGAGAGGGCGTTGATTTTCAACAAGGTGTTGATTTGCGACAAGGTGTTGAATTGAGTCAGGGTGTTAACTTGCAACAAGGTGTTGAATTGCGACAAGGTGTCAAAGTGTGACATGGTGTTGATTTGTGACAAGGTATTGATTCGTGAGAAGGTGGTGATTTACGACAAGGTTTTGATTTTCTATGCTGTGTTGACTTGCAGCAACGTGTTTATTGTGAAAAGATGTTGATTCGTGACGATGTGTTGATTTGCAAGAAGGTGCTCATATGCGACAAGGTATTGATTCGTGAGAAGGTGGTGATTTACGACAAGGTTTTGATTTTCTATGCTGTGTTGACTTGCAGCAACGTGTTTATTGTGAAAAGATGTTGATTCGTGACGATGTGTTGATTTGCAAGAAGGTGCTCATATGCGACAAGGTATTGATTAATGGCAAGGTGATGATTTGTGACATGGTTTGGATTTGCGTCAAGGTGTTGATTTGTACCAAGGTGTTGATTTGCAACAAGGTGTTGATTGGAGAAAAGGAGTTGATGTGTGACAAGGTGTTGATTTACAACAAGGTTTTTGTAACAGCTGTGGACTGTTTTGCGACTAACTTCTGAAACCAAAACGTAGGCCCTCAGAAAGTGTAGTCCAAGGAGCGTGGGCGAATGGTCGCCTCAGCCATTTTGGCTGAGACGAACCGCGCCACAAACGGACGTAGTCGTCATAGGGCATTTTGCAAAACATGCATCTTAACCCTAATCGTTCCACGTGGCATTGCCACGCTGGAACAGGACCCTAGCACCAAGCTAGGAGTGGAGGAGGAGTGACGCGATGGATTTTCCATCGCGGCACTCCTTTCACCTAGAATCCGGTCACGGACATTTTCCAGGCTAGAGTCGAACGAGACTCTAGCCTATTATATTTTTCTGGGCTTTGGCTCCTCGAAACTTGAGCCTCGAGTACCCGAAGCACCCGATAATTATTTAAAGACCATTTTTAACCGTAAAAATGGTCCGTACGCTACATTCCTCCCCCTTTGCTTCGAACCGTCCCGGTTCGTCTTTGCTCACGGAGGTTTGATCATCGCGTACTTCATGATACAAACCATGCAACAAGAAGTGCAAACAAGATTACACGTGTGAACCCTTGTCATCCGCAACACGGTTGCGTCACGTTCACGCACNAGGAGCGTCCCTGCGACCAATTAACCGGGCGTCCCCGCGAAAACCGTCCAGGTCCACACAACACTTCCCATGTCGTTGGGACATGATCTCTTCCAAGGGGTTGTTGCCAAGGTGGTACCTCCCTGCAACATTGTCAATAAGTGCAATCCGAGATCTGGACATCAGTCCTCTCGGTTTGTAACCACGTGTTCATGACCACGCGTAGGTCTACTAGACCTCTTTCAGCACCCGTGGATTGGTTGGCTGAACTCAACCAAGCTCCACCAAGCCCATGCGACTTGCATGCTAGCTTTATCTTAGGGTTGGGAGGCACCAAGGTCCTAAGACATGGTTGCTGAGCACACTTGTTTTCCTTTCAAAGGTTGCACCCATCTTTGAAGGAGGCGGCATTGGTCGTCTGGCACACGCAATTTTCGTCAACGTCTGTCATTAGACACGACAATGCTCCGACCTAGATGATCTTGTTTTCAACCATCTCCTCATTTCTGTCTGAAATGGGTACCGTAGGCTACCGCTCACGTCCCTGTCAAAAGCACACTGCTTTTGAACTAGGTTAGTTGAGATAACCGATCTCAACAACCATGGATTCAATCCACGAACAAAGTGTTCATCGTATGGTATTCACCCAACGGGTGTACCATGATCACAATCATTGCGGTACATGTTGGAAGAACACATTTCAGGTGTCAATTCCATGTGATTGTGATCGAACACTTTCGAATCACATCTGGTGATCCTGGAACAACTAGTTCCTAAACTATGATGTGTTTGTGTCATCGCGTCCAAGGATTCCATTCGGAAACCCGCCAGTGGATCGTGTTTGCCAAGTTGCAACAATCCGTGTTGCTCCAATGTCTTTTATTGTGTACATTTGGTACTTCCACTCAATAGAGTGTTTTCCATACGACGTGTCCGGGGCACTTGTAGAGGGTATTGCCCTCATCGAAGACATCTGACAAATCACCACAATACGGATATCACCGCAGCGACATCCAAAAACATATTGTACTTGCATTCGGCAATGTACATCAACTAAACCATCCCCAAAACCAAGGGGCTTGAGTCACTTCACGATAACCTTTCGGGTCAGTGAATCATGGTTCGACTACACCGTAGTCATTATGATCTCTCTCGGAGATGGGTTGGGTTTCAACAAATCGGATGTTGGATTTATTTTGCACATCGATATCGCATAGGCGGTGCTATACCATATCTTTGGCATAATCAGAATCCATCGGCATGATGTTTGAAGATCGTGGCGTACACGACTGGTGTACCGTGTCACGATGCCATTGACTTGGAGGCATTTCTCAAAATATTGAAAGAATCTGATGAGAAATATCGTTTCTCAAGGTCCATCTTGAAGAGTCATTTCACATCAACATTTGGTTACGACACACAGGTCGTTATTTTGTTTCAATGTTGATGATGACTCGTTATGTGGTCGGTCGGACTACCAAGATGTGGATGCTAACACGCTGTTAGCATGAAGCTATCAGCTTATAGGTCGTTTCCATGGTCATAAGATTTATACACAAAACCTAGACCTTTTGTGATCCCAACTATGTCCTAGTTGGTTTGTAGAAAACTATGAGATCATCATGGTACTCTGGAACTCCATTTGTAGAAAAGGAGTGTCGCTCGTTTTCTTCAAAATGGAACTTTCACATAACTGTGTGTGAACTCATGTCACCGACATCGGTTCACGCACTTTTGTCTATCAATGTCCATGACATGTTCACTCATCGAGTGATGATAGACTGAAGGTGTCGCCTTCAAATTTGTTCACATTCGGTATTCGGTCAATCTTTGTCATACGCCAGAATTGACTCTTGCGATCTTCGACCATCGCACTGCGGCGTCTCAAATCGTTGAGGACCCATTGAAGAGTCTCCGCCTCTCTCTGGCGCATTTAAAACCCTCATTGACAATAATCCTTGTCTCATGAACAGGGTTGTGAGTACACTCGTGTACATTTTTTTTTTGGTCCGTACCAGCCGGGTACTACGATGTGTATCTATCACCCACCGAGTGATAGGGTGTCAATGGTTTCGCCATTGAGAATTTATTCAAGGGTATCATCCTTGACACGTTCAATCACGGACTGATGTTTGTATCAGCCATGACTAATGATGCACATAACCTCTGAAAGGTACTGATACATCTAGTACACACTATGTACAGGCAGTGATATGTCAATCCTCGAGGATTGAAGTCAGTGTGCTAACACACTTGGTCCGCTTCACATCTCATGACATAGTCATGACACGGACAGAGTCATGAAATGATCACATTTGACTTTGAACATTGTAGCGCAATGGGACGTGCGACTGTCGTGGCACACGTCCTGCGTCCACCAAACTACTTATTTGGTAAAATGGTGTCGCCATTTTTATCCAAGAAATCAACTGATATCGTCAGCTTGTTCAAATGTCACAAAACCGTTGTGATCATTCGACTGTCCAACTTATCCATAACTGGGTGTCGTGGTCGACGCACCAACACTTAGTCGATGAGGTTTTTGTGCATGTCGTGCACGTATTGAAAAGTGGGTTGTCTCTGGTGCTTGATCACGTGCGCTGACCCCTTGCGGTAATGCAAGCCGTGCATATTTTGGAATTGGTGCTCAACCGACTGGGATTTTGTAGCACGTTCCATCTATAGACAGGGAGGAGTTCGTCCACCTTTAGCATGGTCTACTTTTGAGGAAATCGTCCTCGTCACACGTGATCCATCCAATAAAAATTTGGTTCGTACTTCTCTTGGAAGTACCTTCCCAAACTGCTATCGGCAGGGTGAATGGTCGTCACTGTCGGTGGCGACCGATATCGTTGTGTTTTTGTTACGCCGTTCGGGCATACCTCTGAGCACCACAGTTGTCTGTGATTGTTTCCAGCCATACCTGTCGGTTCTCCATTTGAAGGATTCGACAGTATGACCATCCTGAACTTCGTCGAGATGCCTTGCAAACGTCAACGACGTGTTTTCGGCGTTTCGGGTAAGGCGCTTGATGCACTTGCCCATAGAACCACTCCGCGCATAGATCGTATGATTTTTTTTCTAGTGGTCTATCGCAAGCTAGCACGACGAGTCAACGAGTTGCCTAGTTATTACTAGTTGATACAACGAGGTGCGATCGGCACCCATGTTATTGTTGCAATCGGCATCTTATACCTATGTGTTGTACCCTCAAAACTAGCATGGCTAGTCCAACCAGGACTCATTGCCATAGTGCGATCGACCCTCGCATTGATGGTGCATTCAGCACCCACGACAAATGTGCAACTCGCAGCTTTTGTCAATCATGCAATCGACGTTTATGACAATGGTGCATTCGGCACTCGTGTCACGATTTAACCGACAACCTGATCGGCCATGCATTCCGCATCATGGTAATTGTGCATTCAGCACTTGTAGGAATGCTACGATTGCATTTTCAACGTTGGTCGTATTCCAGGTACAACCGGCACTTGTCAACCGACCATCACGTGTGCATTTCCACCATCGTGTGTGTGTGTTGAGTGCGAGCAACACTCACATTCACGTCTTGTCGAATCCAGTCACAAATGACTTATCCAGCATTCTTGGTGCAATCGACACCCACGTGGATATGTAATTGGCATTTATTTCGGTCATATCTCCATCGACCATGATCAGTGCATTCGGCACTAACATCACGGATGCTTTCGGCATCTGTGATCCAAGTGCAACTGGCACTTTTCCAGAGGGATGTTCAACACCGACAAAATTTCTGCGACTAGCACTTTTGCCATTGCTCGTAGTGCAATCAGCACTTACGTCAATGATGTAATCGACGCCCGTGCAACTGTGCAATCGACACTCATTTTGTGCACTCTGCACATTTTGCATTGTTGCGACGAGTAGGTGAGTCGTCGAGTGGTCGTAGCACGTTCGGTGCTTTCCTCTTTCTTCATCGAGAATTCTTCTCGATGCATGTCACCATTATGGTTTTACCACCTGGTGCATGTTGTAGTCGTCGTTTTGCATAGACAAAACTGTTTAGCGCATGAACGACCCGCTTGAGCCATGTCGTGGCTTTTTAGTGGTCACCCATTTCGGGTCGTCTTTCCATGGAAAACCCCAAAGTTTGAGGTTAATCCGAACAAAAAAAAGAAATACGCACGATCGGTTCTTGATTTTTCTTGGTGAGGAAACTTCCCATTCTTTTGCATTCTAAATGCCAATTCCATCGCATAGAACAACTTGTTCCTTTTAAAAGGACACCCCATGGTCTCTTGGGAAAATGGTCGATTTTCCATTTTTTTTTTCATTCATGAGGAAATGGATTTAGAATATTTCATAAGAACAGAAATATTATAGCGCTCAATCGGAGCTTTTTACCACGTCACGATGGCAAATCCATGATTGACACAGTCAATCTCGGGCTCGAGGAAATCGTCCTCGCCTCTAGTGCTAGTGGCACCAAGAGATTTTTTTTTTTAATAAACTGTGAAGCTCAGTTGAAGCTTCAAACTGGTTTTTACGGCGTCCAAAACGGACACCAAGAGAGGATTTGCCCTCATCTTTGTGTAGAACCAGCAGGGTTCAAAACAAAGAGTACTTTGAAGAGGAGGAGGCACGCATACTTTGTAACACACACACACACACACACACACACACACACACACACACACACACACACACACACACACACACACACACACACACACACACACACACACACACACGTACACGCATGCAAGCAAGGATGCACGCATACTCACACGCATGCACGCACGCACGTACGCATGCACGCACGCACACACGCACACACGCACGCACGCATGCTCGCACACACATACGCACGCACGCACACACGCATGCACGCAGGAACGCACACACGCACGTACGCACACACGCACGCACACACATAATCGAAACTTTCTCTTCCACCAACCGAGAAAAGAAGAAGAAAAAAAAAAACAGAAGCAAGGGACACAAGCTCAATATGAAAACAGAAAAAGAGGAATTAGTGAAACGGGAACAGAAACCATGCAAGGGGAAACGGGTTCACACACACACACACACACACACACACACACACACACACACACACACACACACACACACACACACACACACACACACACACA
>SZWC01015265.1:0-35572 GCA_023375785.1 Penium margaritaceum
GTATATGTATATGTATATGTATATGTATATGTATATGTATATGTATATGTATATGTATATGTATATGTTTATGTATATGTATATGTATATGTATATGTATATGTATATGTATATGTACATGGATATGTATATGTATATGTATATGTATCTGTATATGTTTATGTATATGTACATGTATATATGTGTAGTTTTTCACATGTTCTTCTACAAATACATATAAAAACATAGTAAATGTTTTCATATCAGTTATTGAGGTGTCTTAAGGAATGATTTGTTACACATTTTCCTGGTTTGAAACCTTTTTTGTTGAAGAGATGTCCCTCAACCATAAACTTCATGAATTTTAAGTTACAATTCAATCAACAGAGATTCCATTTATGGATGGATTTTGATTTACATATATCATTTTAAATCATTTTTATTCTAATTCCCAATGGAAAGTTGTGTTTGTTGTTTCCTGAAAGTATGTTGATTGAAAGTACATAACTGAATGGAACTCGTATGAAGAAGGATTCTTAAAGGTAGTGATATAGAATGCTTGATTGCCGAGTTTAATTCACGTGTTTCCAGACAATTACTTTCAAATTCTCCTCTTTTCTGTTGACCGATCCCTTGTGGTGCAGTTGGCGGACTATCTCACCTGCGACCCCCTCTTGTTCCCCTCCCTCGCGGTTATTTCTGTCTGTAGTGCGGAATCGTTCAATGTACGTGTCCTTTTTTCTGTTTGCGTTGTTCGAACATTTTCTCTCACAAAGACATGAATGGGGTTCGCTATTCCTTAGTCGCTCACGCTGGTTTCGCGTCCCGAACACCTAAATCAAGTAACCCCATCCATGTTGCGATCATTAATCAACTCTTTTGTCTTCTTGTTGTTATTAGCCAACCCCATGTGTGTCTTCGCTGTCCTAATGAGAAGTTCAGAAACAATCATAACCCAAACTTCAAGAAGAATACAAGTTACGTTACGCCAAGAGGAAAATCAACAGCTCACTGGGATGAAGTGCAAAGAATAAAAAATCAAGGAATCGTTGCATTAGGATAACTTCAATTCATCAATAGGTGTACATCGATGACAAGTAGCGATACTAACGAGCACATGTGTAAAATAGCAAAAACAAAATGAGTCCTTGGGGTCCAGAGTGCTTGATTCAATGTATTGCTGCAATGTTACATTTTTAGGAGTCCCTTCAAGAAAATCATTTGAGAAGTCAAGGGCTACACGAATGCCCTAACAAATTGTGATTTCAGTCTAAATTCAATGTCTCATGGTCGAATTTCTTACTAAAATTGTTTGGGCGCAATAGACGTGATATCTATGCTCCCGAAGGACGGACCCTCCCATGTATAGCAGGGGAATTCTATGTATGCCAAAAAAATGAACGAGGTATCCAGCCTTGCTGGCCATGTTGTACCAGCGACCTACGTCATTGATTGAGCATGGCGAGGAGGGTTATGTGACCATCACTCGATTCCAACCCTCGCTCCCTCGCGAGATCACGATTGAGCAATGACCCTTTATTTTGAAATATTTTTCCACGCGCAAACCCTTTATTGCGATTTAGGGTTTCGTATGTTTCACACAAGGGTAACGCGCGCAAAACATAAAACCGTGCATCGTTAAAGGAGGTTTATGTGTTAAAGAAAAGGGTAATCGCTCCATCGCAATTGAGCAAAAACTCCCATTTAAGATTATTGTTTTCTTTCTTGGCACACAAAGCACCTTTGGTTTACGAGACGAACACCTTCAAATCCAACCCTGAATCACATTCAGGGTTGAGAGTTTTCTTTCTACGCGTGCATCTACTGGGCCGCGCGGCAGTGGGACCCAGCAGCCTCACCGCGAACATTGTCGCAGAGGCATGAGAGGCGAACGGGCATCCGAGTCTGCCTCAACATCGACTTCACGTCACCATTTGGTAAGCGTCTCCCCAACCCCTTTGTCTATGGGGGATCATGTGCCACACGCCAACCCAAGGGTCACCGTTGCTCAGCTGTACGCAACACCGCCATAGGACATTGTTAGTCTTGTGGGCGCTCTCAGACATGCCACTTTGCCTATCAAAGACGCGGCTGTAGCAGCTACAGCTACATTTGTTGTATCTGCTAGAGCTTCGCGCGCTCCTCCAACAACGTAAGCCGGCTGCGCCACCGAGGTGTACACAGAGGCCGCAACCGTTGTTGGACCCATTTCTGCAGCCACAGCTGACATAGGCACTCGAATCTCCGTAGCCGCCTCTTTCGTTGCTTGGATGACGGCCTCAGCTACATCTGCTGCAGCCGCTACCGCGATGTCCATCCGCGCCTCTGCATCGGCCGCCGTAGCAGCAACAACATCTTCCCAATCTACCAGCTCCAGCGTCGTCACCGCGACTGTTTCTGTTGCGGTTGTCTTCGCCACTCTCGGTGCCGACTTCATTGCCGGAGCTCTCGCTCTTCTGGTTCTAGCCGTGTCTATACTCACCATCCTCTCTACAGCCACCGCAGCTACAATCCCTAATCTCCTTGCCTTCCTACGCAGCCCGTCCTCTTCATTTCCTTGGTGCAAACTGGGTCTGCTTGCATTCTTCTCTTACCTTCTGTGCGGTGGCTTGTCCTATCTCACTTGGGGTGGGCTGTCCTACAGCATCTTATTTCTTTGCCTCAGGCAACCTCATTTTTTCCACGCCCACTGGGGTTGGGGAAGCTGTGCCAAAATCTTTCCGATAGAGCCTGTACGTTGTCACCATGCCCAGTGACGACGAGTTCTTCATTGTGGCATTTTTGCATTAGCTGGCCCTCGCTCGCGAGGCACAGCAGGAGGCTGAGGATCGCCTTCAGCTCGCTGAGGACAACCGCGCCTCTTTTGCTTATGAAGTCGCCGCTATTGTCCTTTGATGCCTCCCCATCACGTCTGATGTTCCTCCTTGTGCCGGTGGCACCTCGTCTTCTTCTAGCACCTCTACTACTACGCACACTGGCACTGCTGGCACTGCTTCCCCTCTGCCTGCTCCTTGCTTGCATGACTTCTTCTCTCAGCCGCCTGCGTTTACCTCCGGGCTCGCCTTCTCCTCTTGGGAAGTGCGCTTCAGCGCATGGGCTCAAGGAGAGCAGTTGTGAGAGTATTACTCCTCCGCTATTGCTCCATTCACACCACTTGCTACTGAGTCCGCCCGGGCTGTCCGTGCTCACATCACCGCTGCCCTTGAATCTCTGATTGATGATGTTGGCACCTTCAATATTGACCCTGTTGCCCAGCGCCCTGCTTACCCCATTGGCGCATACGCCATGTTGCGTCGCCGTTCCACCATCACTGGCTAAGCCTCTCAGAGCCCGCTTACGATCCAGTTCAACACGCTCCTCATGCACGGTGATGAGACCGCCAATGCCTATTGGGCTCGGGGTCTCAAGCTCCTTTGTGAGCTTGACGACGCAGCACCTGGTCAGCTCTCTGCCGTTTTGACCATGGATAACGGTCATATTCCTGAGCTGTCTGATGTTCTCCGCGATGTCAAAATTGATGAGCTGCAACACCTTGCCTCACAGCCAGTCTTGCCCAAGTCGCCGCCTGGGATTGGTGCTCTCTGAGACTTCACATCCGAGCGCCTTACTACTTGGTGGACTAGTCTGTAGAACAAGCGCCTTCATCGTTCGGCAGTCACAAGTGTTGCTACACTCACCACTACTGTTGCACCCTTATCCTCTACTACATCTTCTTTTGCCTCCACCGCTTCTTCTTCATCCTCTCTTGCCTCTGCCCTCACTAGCATGGGTCGTGGAAAGGGCAAGGGAAAGGGTAAGGGCAAAGGCAAAGACAAGGGTGCTGCTCCTTCCTCGAGGGTTCCGGGCGCCATTGTGTGTTGGAACTGTGGCTCGACTAAGCACTCAGCTCGGACCTGCCCGGCTCCACTGGACGACCTTTGCCTTGCTCGGGCCATGCGCGCTCACTGGGCTTGCACCTCTACCTCCTCCTCCTCACCCTCGTCCTTTATCGCTGATGTCCCATCGCGCTCCTCTACCCCACTCCCGGCTCAAGCTCACGCCACCTTAGGTGTGCCTTCTCCGCCATCGCCTGGCCCCTACCCCTGGGTCTGGCCATCTCCCTACGGGGCCCCTACATATGCTGGTCCCCCGTCATTAGCCTACGCCGGTCCACCGTGGTTCCCCCCTTCCTCCGCCGCCACTACCCTAGCTCCTCCAGCGTCCGTGGATGGTGATTGCGGTGATCGCGAGCGCCACCTTGAGCAGTCTCTCCTTCAATTTCTTTGCCGCCGCGATCAGGGAGGTGAGGGTGTTGCATTTCTGGCCAGAGTTCTTCTGTGTCAGATTGACAATGTCCTTCTGTGGATCCTCCCGATTACATTCTTCGTGCCTTGTGTGCGTCTGTCCCGTGGATTGAGCGTTGGCAGTCAGACTTCCTTCCTCGTGGTCTCTCACTTTGTACCGTGTCTTCATCCTTCGTTGGCACTGTCGCCACGTCTAGTGTGCTTCCCTCCGTGCGTGTGTCTAGTGGCCTCTGGGTCCTTGACTCCGGGGCAACCCACCACATGACGTCTGTGTGTTCCTCTTTTATCTGGCTAGGCCCTGTCGGTTCAATCCGCTTTGTTCGTACTGGGTCGGGTCAGTGGCTGCCTATTCAGGGTGTGGGTGTCGTGCACTTTGTTGAACCTGGTGGTGCCTTGTACCTGCCTGATGTTCTGTATGTGCCTTTGCTGGAACTTAGCCTGTTGTCTTTGCAATCCGTAGATGATCAAGGCATGGACTTCACTGCTAGCAGTGGTGTTGACATTGACTGTCTGAATTCCTCCCAACATGCTGTTCTCCGTGGCATGAAGTGCTGGAGACTCTATCGTGTTCCCTTGCACGCCTCCTCCGCTCCTGCCACCGGCGTCGCCATTGCTCATGTTGCACCATCTTTAACCCCTCACCTTGTCCGCCTCTTGCATCTTCGCCTTGGTCATGTCCACACCGATGCTATTCATAGAATGCTACGACTCCAGCCTGCTCTTCGCCTCTCACCTTCCACCTTCTATGCACCTTGTCCTACTGATTGTCTTGACTGTGCGCAAGGGAAGATGCATCCCTCTCCTTTCTCTCCTTCTAAGTCTCACTCTACACATCCCCTTGATTGTGTTCATGCAAATGTCATGTGGCCTTTGCCTCATGACCTTCTTGGTGACGTGGGTTGCTACGTCTTGTGCCTTACCAATGACTTCTCTCGCTTTCACCAGGTGTTCGCTCTTTGTCAGAAGAGCGGTGTCTGTCCCGTCATTGAACCATGGCTTGTTCAGGCTCAGTGTGCATGTCAACGGTCACTACGAATCTTTCGCAGTGACCAAGGTGGTGAATTTCTTGGTCCCACCGCTCGTCTTCTCGAGTCTCGTGGGGTGTGTCTGCATGCATCCGCTTGTGAGGTCCCACATGACCTGCGACCGGCGGGTCGTGTAGCTGGAAGACAACATTCTCTTGAATGTCTCCCGAGTCTGGCACAAAAGTTGTTCTCTATGCCAAAAGATTATTGCAGCCTCCACCAATATGCACTTGTCTAGATTCTGAGAGTTTTGAAACCAAGAATTCACATAGTATCCCATCCGGACCTTGTTTTCAAAACTGTTGTAGTGGGTAAGCTCTCAAGGTGGTTACCAGAGGTGTAGAGGGATTTGGTTTTTTCATTATTGCTATCATAATGGAAATAAAATACCCACCAACCTCGGTGATTGTTTTAATTTCCATAAGCTGTCAGCTTAGTGGATCGGCCATGTTGATGCATCCTGGCCGATACTCCCACGTGAACGAGAATCGGCTCAAGTATTTTCTCCAACACACCTGTCGTCTTGACAGGTTCTTTTACATTTGGAAAAACACGAATGGGAAGTGGTCGGACACAACCGTCACACCCCCTTCAGTGCGCTCGAGGAAGCAATGCCACATCTTGAAAGCGTGCACCACCGTAGGAAGCTCTTAATCCCTAGTTGTATACCGCGTCTCTACGGTGGTGAGCTTTTGGCTCTCATATGCAACTGGGTGACCATTATGCATGAGGTCTGCCCCAAGTCCTATTTCAGACGCATCACATTGCACCTCCCATGGTTGCGATGGTTCGGGAAGAGATAAGATGGGCATTGTCGACAAAAGCTCTCTGACTTTGAGAAACACAATCTTATAATCAGAAGTCCAATCCCATTCTACATGATTTTGCATGAGCCTGGTTAGCGGCGCTACCATGGTCGAATACCCTTGCATAAACTAAAGAGAATAGATAAGATATTCCCCCCACCTTTGTTTGACCTCTTTCATTCCTAACATAGTGCTGTAGACTTGCCCTCACTTAGAATCCCCTTTTTTGGGGATGTATCAATGTTTACGGTGATTGTGTGTAGGTTTCTCCATGACCAACTCGCTCATGGGGGTGCCGAGATGTGGCCCTTAAGGTGCACCGTCATTTGTTGTTTCTCCTCTCTTGTTGCAAAGCTAGGCATGCAGACTATCCTTGCCTCTCTAGCACTTGTGTTCTATTGTGACAGCACCTGTGTGGGTGGCTGTGTGTTTGTGAGTGTGTGAGTTCACATATGCACCTCATGACTGTGACTACCACTCATACGTGATTACAGATAGGTTAGGATACTCAAGTCTATGCTAGACCGCAGACATTGAACCATCCATTTTCAAATGATGTCAAAGCAAGGTTTAGAGACTGCCTATAGTATTATGGTAAGTTGTCAGTGCAATGTTAAGAACAAAATAAGAGGGTCGTTTTTTGTTTTCCCATAGAGTTTATGTTTCTCCAATTTTAGGGTGGGTTTGTTTTAGCTAGATCATAGAAGGGGTCAAGAAAAACTCACTACACCAAATGGGGCTCATTTTTGTTTAAGAAAGAGTCCAGAACAAGAGTTCTTAAGTTTCAGAGGTTAAGGTTTTTGGCAAGAATCGTTGGTGGAAAACGTAGCCTTGTTCTTTTTAACTTAGTCTATGCCTTTTTTAGGGAAACAGAGAGCATTTGATTCACGTGGTATTTTGCAAATTCTCGAGGTTGAATTTGTGTTGATTTGGGTCCCGTAAGCTGCTCCATAGCCCTCCATGGTGTTGTTTTCTCTTTTTTCGGCTAATCGTTGATCCCTGTGCCATTCGAGCAATTAGGCATAGAATTGCGATAGTGAGGTTTCCAAGAAACGACCACTAGCCAGTTGGTTGGGGGGATAGAGAGAAAGCAAGCGAGTGAGCAAGCAAGAGAGCAAGCGAAAGAGCGAGAAAGCGAGCCAGAAGAAAAATAAGTTCTGTGCGAAACAGTCGTCGAAAAGCAAGTGCATGAGAGAAAGAGGGATAGATAGAGTTAGCGAGCAAGCTAGCAAGCGAGCCAGCAAGGACAGGTGACGAGAAAAAAAGGGATTAAAGAAACGGTCCCCGGAAAGCGAGTACACGCGCGTGAGAGAGAGAGGGGGGGGGAGAGAGAGAGAAAGAAAGAGAGAGAGAGAGAGAGAGAGAGAGAGAGAGAGAGAGAGAGAGAGAGAGAGAGAGAGAGAGAGAGAGAGAGCAAGCGAGAAAGCTAGCGAGCAAGCCAGCGAGGAACGACGACAAAGGAGGAAAGAAAGGGGATGCGAAGCTAAAAATCAGGGTGGGGCATCCAACAACGCAAGCACAGGAAGGGGGTATTTTTATTTTCTAGGACAAAGAGTTGATCTCGGATCCCTGCCAACACAAAAAGACTAGATCCTTATACGGAAAAAGAAAAAAAAGAAAAAAAGAAGAAAGAAACCAAAGGGGAAGAGTATGGGGCTACTTAGTCAGATCATTTCGAAGGCATTTATATGGCAGGTAGTAGGTCTTGCTTCGGTTCTCTGCTCAGTTTCACCTTCTCCTCGTGTGGTCGTGTCTCAATACTCAGCTTGTTTGGGACTTGTCCATGTCGGTAGATGCACCAATGTAGGACACACTGCTATAATAGTGGAACGAGCATCGAGTTGTAGGACGGAGATTTTAGGAGGGCCACTTTCAGGAGACCTGTATTGCATACCACAACGTTTTGTTATTGCCCACCCACAAGCACATACCTACCTCTCAGCTGGTCTTGATTCCAGTACATTGGATATTTTACACTAGCCCTTGGTACACATCAGACCATCCTCCCTCAAAGAGCTCACTCAAGCAGGCCCGATTGATGGTCTTGATCTCAATATGATAAACAAGCAGGAGAGGATTCATCTATGTTTTGCTTGCGGCAGCGGAAAATTGATGCAACAACCATTTCCTCACCATGAGCACAGATCCACAGCTCCACAGCAAATAGTTCACACCGACCTTTGGACCCCAGGACGTCAATATCCAACATCAGCAGCAGAAGGTGCACGATATGTCATGAGCCTCATCAACGATTACATGCAAATGACATGGTGCTTCATGTTGAAGGAAAAGGCACATGCCACGGCCGCCATTTGTAATTGGTTACCTTGTGCAGAATGAGAGTGTGGAAATCCAGTACGCATTCTTCGTAGTGATAATGGGGGAGAGTTCACTGGCCAGGCATTTGAGTAATCATTTACGAGTCAAGGCATTCAGCATTAGATGTCATCTCCTCCGACCCCATAGCAAAATGGGGTTGTAGAACATTGGCATCGCACTTTGAATGAAGCAGTCCATATAATCATGATAGTAGCAGAGGTCCCTCTTAGTCTTTGGGGCGAGGCAATGATGTATGTAGTCTGGGTACAAAACTGCATTCCCCACAGTAACCTACAACTCAGTGCAACTCCGTGGCAGCCGTGGCATAAGGAGAGAGTTGACTTAACACACGCACGGGTGTAGGGCAGAATTATATGTTATTAGCCATCTCCGGACGATTGTTCTGGGAAACTTGATGGTCCAGGACGTAACACCGTCTTCTTTGTTTCGAGATCGGATATGCAGATTCAATTATAGCTACAATGTATGTCATAAAGAATTCTTATCCCGTGGGTTTGTTCAAGAATTTCATCTACTTCCAGAAGATGCTAGTGGCTCTAGATAGCATTGTCGTTCAATGCCTTGTCCAAGCACATGCGAATCTCACTAGTTTTGTTATTGACGAAGAAGTATGGGTGCAACATATGGTGACATGATGGCTGGATGAATTCGAGACCGAGCATCTTGTCCAAGTGCCTTTTGAGCTTGATCGGCTCATTGTCCCTCATCTGACAAGTCCCCTTGATCATCAGTCTATTGTGTAGCTTAAGGCTTGTCTTCTGATCCATGCTTCGTTGTGGAGGTTACTCTCCAGGCACTTCAACGATAAAACATCCTCAAAACTCCTTGTCAAGTGGTGCAAAGGCCTCCAGAATGGCTACGAGCTTATCTAGTGCCAATGTTGATGCGGATGATGCTGTTTGTTTGCTGTTTAATGCAGTTTCTTGTGCTTTCCCTTACCCCATGTGGACTAGCCACGCTTGTACTATGAGTTGCACGTATCTTGTGGCCATGCATTGTGATGTCGACTTCATGCATGATTTCATGATTGTTTCAACTTCCTCTTTTGTTTCCTCCTCTGTTGCTTCCTATAACTGTCGATTTATCGTGGGTCGCTTGATCACAGATGACATCTCCGCCAACAACAAAATTCCTTTGCCACGATACTCAGTGTGGCCTTTGGGTCACCAACCATTCGATTTCTACATCCAAGCATTTTAACCAGCGCTGTTCATGTAATAAACTATTGCTATAATTTGTGGAAGGTCATATTGGATGCCAAATGCTACAATAGCTCAGTGATTGTTGCGCTTGGGGCCGTTGTTGAAGCACAAACAGAGCTTGCCAAGGATGGGGTTATTGCCCATGATGATTTCACGGAACTGTTGTGTGTACTCTGTCATGCTGGACTACCAACTTAAGTGCTAAAACTTACACTATGTGTACAGCTTTATCTTTGTTTCTTCCAAGAGGATGGCACACCTTAAGTCCATTCAGTTTCTTGGTGGGGTAAAAAAGTTGTGTTAGATAGGATTCATCAGCTCGACAAGTAGAAGGCCTGTGGTCGACAACGTGAGAACGTTTGCGTGAGTCATAGTCTAGCTCCACTGGTCTCCTGCTGTCATTTAATGATCTCTATATCAAACCACCAAACAGACGTCGTGCCACGTAAAGTGAGACCACAAGGTTAACTTTCTTCTTGTGCTTATTCATCCCCAAAGTAGTGAAGTTTACCTCCAATCTCGTCAGCCACATCCCCGATCCTTTGAATTTTGGAGGACCACATTGTTCAAGAAATCTTGGCTGGATTTTATGTTCACTTGAGAATTGGTTGTTTCTCTCCAGATGAAAAATGCTTTCCATTCCCACGCAATCCGAAGCTCCTCCATATTTGTCGTGAGTTGTTGGAGTAGATGTTCATTGAGGCTATTGAGTATGAAAAAGCTATAGTATACTTTTTCAGTGATGCAATCTTGTCGGTCGGTTCATTTCATCGTGCCAGATGACGTCTCGATGGACAACAACAAAGGTGAATGATTTGCTTAGCGCAAGGGGTCCATTGCCGTACTGGCCGCCAGCGTCATTGGTGGTGTACCATTTGTTACTACCTTGTTCACCTCGAGAGCTTCGTGGGCTACGTGCTATTGATCCTCCGTTGCTGAAGTATTCTCCAGTTGCTATTGCTTACCACCTTGTGCGCTTGTAACGTTCACCATTGTCTTTACAAGGTCGACGAATCTTTGGACACAAGGGATAGGCTGAAGACTTGTGTGTGGTTGCCATATTGTTGTGTGTCTGCTGCTGTTCCAGTGCCATTGCACTCTGATACCAAGTTTTCGGCTGAGCAAGATGTGGATGGTTCACAGGGATCAGGTGAGGAGTTGAGAAAGACTCAAGGAATTTGGACAATTGGATAATCTGTTAATGATAGCACGTGTAATTCAATGAAAAGTGCCGAAGCTATCGAGTTCATACATATAATGCCAAGAAAAAAGAGAAATACGTGGGGTCTTGGACTCTAAAGTTGAGCGACATGCTAAAAACCACGTCGTGATAGGTCACTTTGAGAATCTATACCAATAACTTGTGGGGATTTCAGGGTATAAAGGTGCGATATGAAGAATCCAACACTTTTAAGAAGATGAAAAAACAATATCAAAACATCAATACAGTTTGCATTTTTTCTATCGACCTTGCTAGAAAGTGGTCAAAATTTTCAAAACCTTCTGAAGAGGAACACCAGAGGTTGGGTCAAGTGGCCAAAATGCCCTCGGCCAGGTGGTGTAAAACTCTTAAGATCCACACACGGTAGGCTATGGATGTAATGACACAAGTGTCCATGTATGGAGTTTCGGGACTTGGGTACATTAGAGATGTAATAGTCATTACCGGTGAGTGCGTAGAGAAAAAGATGATATCCTTATCAGATTCCATGTGGCATCAACGTCTTGACGTCATCACTTTGGGTACAAAGTATTACAAAACCCTTCATAAAGGATTGTTTTGACAATGTTCATGGGGGTTTTGAGTCTCCCCCTGCGTTGAAAGAGAACCTACAGGGCCCTAGCATCACGGGACCCGGTAGGTGCTTGCATAGAAATGAGATATCAAAATCTTGAGTGTAATTTGGGATAGATTTTGAACAGGGTTTGCACATGAAAAATGAAGTTTTTCTTGCTGTGGAAGATAAGTATCAAAGAAACAGATGTTTTAACTCAATTGTGATCAAACGATGACCCATTTCTTCTTTAGTTCTTTTTATCTTTATAAACCCCATGTTTGAATGTAGGATTTCAGCTCCGGTAAAACAGAGAAATGCATTTATCCTAACAATGGTTTGCGAGTTAGGAAAAAGACAGAGGGGTGATTCATTGATCGGGATACTCTTGAGGAAGTGATGTCCAAGGTCATTGATTTTTGCTTTGTCGGCCACACGTGCCATGGTTGAGCATGAAAGAACAACACGATGGATTGGTTGTTTTGTGGCTGCTACCTGGGAATTGAGGATCACACTATGTGTTTTCATGGCCGTTGTGTATTTTTGCCCTTAGTGTCTGCTAGTTGTGACGGATAGATAACAATCAAAGTAGAGTTAACTATCCATCTTGTATACACTCATTGGTTAGTGTATAATGCATCTCTGAAGAAGCTTCCTATAATTTGTTAATGTTCTTCTCTTCATAAGTACACTGAAATGATAATGTATAGACATCTAAAGATGAAAATTCATCGGAGGACAAATGTCAGTTCCTTTTTGTGTGTGTGCATTTTAAACACGCTGTTGATTCTATGTTGTTCTAATGTGACATATTCTGTGACCTGAAGTTCTCACACTAGTCAGAAAGGATATTCATTTGAACTAATGTTCGGACAATGTTAGGTCTGAATGTCTTACGTCGTTGAGGAAGAGACCACGCTTTCTTCCCAAGAGTACTTTCAAACATATTGACCACTCAAGAATGATCCAGGGGTGCTTGCAATAAGCCACCGCGTGTACGATGTGTGTTGGGGATGTGTTTTTGTGATTGCAACAGAGGTGGCGGCCGCCTGAGGAGGGGAAGGGGGGTGGGGGTGGAAGATACGTGGAAGTGTACATGGCGATTATTAATGTGACTGTTCTAGCTTTGCATGGTTAGTGAGGCCAAAGTTTTCCCCGATGAACAGGTAACGATGGAGGTTTTTGGCCACTATGATAACTTTTGCGCTTTCCACAGGTTCACGCAATCCGTTATGCACTTTGACATGACGTGAATCGATAACGTATATTGTTTGTTCAGTCCCAGGTATGGGCTGGTTGAAGAAAAACAAATTTAAGAAAATCACTTTGAGCCGTCTGATCAAGGCAATCAACAGTGACTAGTCATAACAACAAATGTACAGTGCATAGACCAAAAAATGTATTAATGCAAGGATCCATCCTATCGAATTCACATTTGTGTAATTTGTTGGAAATACCCGCCTGGATATGCAGTGAAAGGACTCACGTAGCTTGGACCCACATGAATAAAAGAAACCAACATAGGCATCCATTGCAAAATACGAAGCAGTCTGGAAGACGATCGCTATCAATCTCTAACAAAACAGGTGTTGAGGAAAAGAGACGTGCCGAGATAGTCTTGATGCCCCTCCCTCCCCCACTCAAAAGGAATAAGATTTTCTGTCGTGCATCTGCCATACTTTATTCTGACGAATAACCACCTAAGTGTTCATCGCTGAACGGGCCGGGAGAGTTAATGGATCCAGCAATTTTGATCTATGGACATTTTGACCAATGTGACGGCTGTACCGTTTTTTGTCTCCGGCAAGAACCGTCCTATGCACTACCTACAATGCATTGGCTGGAGGCAGAGTTATGCCCCCTTCTAGCAGAAAGTGAACGAGGCGATTGTGCAAGTGAGTGTACACTGGAGGTATGACATCTGTGTCTAAGATGTACATTAGTGGGGTGACAGGTGAAAGTGTATGAGGCCATTGTCACTGGGGATGTACACAGGTCAATATGTCAATTTGAGCTACGTTAGACACTTGTGTCAAATGATGGTCCTTGGAAACTTTGTTGACATGACTGAAAGTTCTCGACGTTTACATAGCATGGCTCCTCCGTTGTTACGTACACTGGACATAACCTCTTAAAAAAAAAGAGGCATGGATGCAACATTTGTGGAGTAGCGAAGGACCCTATCTGTGAGAAAACTACAGGAAAACACTTTCTCCTTTTCACATCGACTACATGGGAAATTTTGCGAATATCAGCAATACGTTTCAACCATTGGATAGTTATTGAGATAGTTGCAATGTCATGGCAGTTGCCCGTCAATGAGTACTACTACAGTGGGGCTAGAAACAACAGAAGCGAATAGTAAGTCATTGTTTTCAATGAAATGAAGAGAACCATAAATTGAACCATTAATTGACGGGTAGATATTGACACCTTAACCAACCAGCAAAACAGGCAGACTCTTGCTTGTAAGAAGGGTACTTTGGGATAGTAACGGGATCTAGTATACAGTACGATGTCTAAAAAAGGATGCATCGTGGAATATACATTGGCTCATTCACAAGGAGTTTTCCGTGGGAATTTTTGAAATACTACCCAGTGAAGCAATCCGGTGGCATAGAAAAAATGCAAGAATGTCCGATTTTGCAGCTGTTTCACAGATGGCTTCACGTGTTTCCAGAAAGGATTAAAAGGCAAAGAGTTTGTGCTGTGCGGTCACGAGTGATGGTCATGCCTAGAAATGTTTGTGCCTCATCCAGGTCTGTCATTTTGCAGTGTGCTGTGAGCAGTGCTTTGGCTTGTTCAATGAGTGTGAGGGAGAGAGACAAGATCAAGACACATCCACATACTCCAGCAATGAAACATGCACACTACTAGCCCAGCGCAGGAACTATGATGGGTCACAGATGATCTGTGTGAACCCACCACTCTCCAGAGTGTGGCGGATCTCTTTGTTCCAACACATAGGAGCTTGTATTAAGCCGTACATGGCCTTTTGCAGCAGCCACACCCTGTCTGTCCCATCCTCAAAAACCTCTGACTGTTTTACATTTAGTTCCTCTTCCAGTGGTCCATTCAAGAAGGCGTTTTTTACATCCATCTGATGAATGTCCCAGTCCTTATGTGCAGCCACTGCCAGGAGGGCAAAGCTGGTTCCATGCTTTCCCACAGGTATGTAAGTGTCTATGAATTCATGTCCATGAATTTGATGGCCTTTAGCCTTGAGCCAGGCTTTATACTTCTCAATCAGTCCCTTGAGGTTTCTTTTCAGTTTGAATACCCACTTAACATCAATGGCCTTGCGAAAGGTGGCAATGGGACCAGCTCGCACACCTCGTGTTCTAGCAGTGCATTCAGTTTAGCTGCCATTGCCTTTTCCCATTAGGAGGCGTCTGAACGTCCCCTTTCCTAAGTCACGGTCTGTGGTTCATTAACACGGTTGTCCATGACTGTGGTGCCAACAGTGTGATAGAATTTCTTGTAGTCAACTCTGGGGAGAGCGCATAAGGACCGTCACACTGGTTCAGGCTAGGATGTTCTTGCGCTTTCAGTCTTAGTGGGAGGGGTCAGAGGCCTGAGGCCTGGAGGTGCATGAGTGGCATTCGACTCTGTGCTTGCTAAGTTTGTGGAAGAAAGCATATCCTTTGGCACACGGATAGCTGTCTCGCTATCTGGTATTGTTCGTACTGTCTGACCAACAGTTTGTGGTGGGGGGGACATGAAGACAGGCACACTCACATACGCTGGGTAGTGGTCTTGCGTGGGCAGAGATGGAGCATGGCGCAGTGTGCGGAATTCCTTGTAGGGGAAGTGTTCCAAGAAAGATGCATCACGACTTTCGACAGAATAATGATTTGTGGGGTCTCAGAACCGCCATGCCTTGGAGGCATGGGACACCCCCACAAAGAAACACAAACAACCACGTGGACTCAGTTTGTTCTCTCAGTGTGGTGGCACAAACCAGACACATGCCATTGTGCCCCACACCCTGGCTGGCCTCAGCTCAGCCTTCTCTTTGAGCCAACGTTCCCACGGTGTGAATGTTGTGGACAGTGGACCTTGAGGAATACGGTTCCACACCCAGGTGGTATGTTTCACTGCCTCCTCCCAAAATCCAAATGACAGACCGGATTCGGTCAGTAGTCTACGCAGTGCATCACCAAGGGTTCTGTGCCATCGGTCTTCCACACCATTTTGTTGTGGATTAAAGGGACCCGTGGTCTAGTGTTCAACTCCCCTAGCTTTCAGTTTCACTGGCAATAAACCAAGAAAGTCCCCTCCCCTGGCAGTCCACAGCTTAAGGAGTGAGTAGCTTGTCTGTCGTTCAGCAAGCAAAATCCATTCAGCGATTGCACGCTGAGCATCAGCATTTTGTTTTAGCAGAAAGGCCCAACGAGAATGACTGTAGTCATCAGTGAGGGTCAAAACGTAGAATGATACATACTGGACGAAGGGCACTGGCATTGGTCCTGTAAGATCCATATGTACCATTGCAAGGGGCCTCTTGGTCTTATTGTCTGATCTTGGAAATTTGTGTCTATGTGCTTTTTTGTCATGGTAATCTGGGTATGTGTTGGCTTTGAGATCATGTGGGCAGTCATCATGGTGAAGACCGTGTGCTGGGGTGTGTTTCAAAAGTGCAACCGTTGTTTCTACATTCAGATGTGCAGGACGACGATGGATGGGATCTGTGTGCATCAGTGCATGTGACGACATGTGCTTGGGGTTGGTTCAATTTTGAGTGGACACAAGGGAACAGGGTGAGTTTGCACAACATGTCTGTATGCAGCGGTCCATAGACCAGCAAGTCACCGGACGCATCATAGAGCATGCACCGCTGTCTCTGTGTCAGTGCTGTCACATTCGCCTGTTGGTCTAGTTATCCTCCGGATAGTAGATTGATTTTCAGCCACATCCAAGACACTCATGAGCCACAGTACCCCACTCGGTGCCTAGAGAGCGACTGTCCCCATGTCCTCAACAGGTAGCAGTTCCCCTGACCTGGTCTTCACACCCCCCACATAAGGTGTGGCAGGCAATGCGACCAACAACTGACCATGTGGGGACATATGATGTGATGCGGCTGTGTCAAACAACCACTCATGCATGGGAAGTGAGTGCGAGGTGGTGATGTGTGTGTGCCCCAAATTCTGATCTGGTGGGTGTGGGATGGACATCGGTTTAGGTGGGTGTAGCTCCACGGACGCACTCCACCCTGGTCCTGGAGGTAGTGCTAGAGTCTGCTATGGCTTGGTTGTCTTGACATACACCCTCTGCACCCATGCTGGGACATGTGCGGATGCGTTGATGGACGGGGGCATGTAGAAGGGTCCCTGGTACGCGGGTGGAGATGGAGTCGGCATTGGTGGGTACATCACTGGCTGCAGCTACAGTGGTCCATAGGTGGCAGCCCCAAAGGGTGCCGGCGCACGAGGTCCTCCCACTAGCTGTGCCGTCCATGATGGTGGGTGGAAGTACTGACCAGGACGAGGGGGAGGCATAGGTGGTTCCTGGTTGCTTAGAGTAGTTGCAGGTGCGGTTCTCTGCTCCTTGACCACGCCCACGTCCGCCGCTTCCTTGTCCGCATTGTCCTCCTCCGCCGCCACGGCCACTCCTGCCTCCTCCACCCGGGTGATGGTAGGAAGGTAGGGAAGTGCCTCCTCCCTGGTGCACAAAAGCGCTTTGCTGCTGCACCCTCGTCTTCACCCGCCTCACCTTTCAGGATGTCTTCATAGTTCCACAGCTCCTCAAGCACCTCCGCCAAGTCCGTGTTCTCGATGTCGGTAACTTTCAGCTTCCAAAGCAGACCATGCTGAAAATCATTCTACGGTTCTCTAAAGTGGAGGAGGACTCAATCCAGCCATTCAAGAACTGTGCAGGAGGCACCAAGGCCAAGGATGCACTGGCAAAGGTCCATGGCAGCATCCCAGTATTCGGCAACTGGTGCACCAGGCTTGGGGTGAAGGTTGCGGAGTTGCTCGCAAAGGGAGATAACGAGAGCCATCCCTTGCTCTTCATTCCGGGTGGCAAGGTGTCACCACACGTCATGGGATCTAGGGTCTCCGCTGCAAGGATTCTTGGGGTCCTCTCCTTTACCCCCAAATCAAAAATGGCGTACAGAGTAGTGCTGGTCCTCAGGGAGGGCACGGACAAGAGCGTTGAAGGCTCTAAAGAGCACCGGTACGTTGGTGTTATCCGGTGGCGGAGTGAGGTAATAGTCCTCAAGATCTTGCTCCATAGCCCAAGAGAGGAAGAAATCCTTCCACTATAATATATTGTGTGCGCCGAGCAGTGGCGGCGTAAACTTTGTGGCCCACAAACCATTGATTAATGGGATATGACAGTGTTTGGCAGAGGGCATATTGGCAACGTGCACCGACCTCAATATGTCTGTGCAAGAGGGTTCTGAGAAGTTTGACCACTTTCCATGAATGTAGATGGATGGTTACAAATCGTATCGATGCTTCAATTCTGTTCGGTCAACTTCAATAAGTGTTGGAATTTTATGGAGATTTGCCTAAATTGCCTTGTTACTGAAACCTTCCTCAAGCACAATGTCATAAGATGAGTGATTGATGGCTTCACTCCTATGCAAGAACCTTGCACACGTAGTTTGCACATTCATTTCATAAGTTATTAGACCTTGCGATGTCACGGGTGAAATGAGCAATTGTATCTTACGATGAGCAGCGGTAACATGAAGAAGCCTTTGACGATGGAGGCTCAGTAGTGAGCGACTTACGATGCTCATCACATGAGCCAAGAAACAACAACCGTAGGCTTAATAAAAAATGATGAAACTCTAAAAATGCCAATAGACACCGTAGTTATGGACCCTTCTGGCTTAGTCGACCCCTTGCTTCCGCCATTGCCCGTCGACATGACAACTGGCATGATGGGAGGAGGTACCGGCTGGTAAGCTTGTAATATTGATGACTTGTACCAGAAGTTTTTGCAACTCAAGATCCTCAACAACCATGTTCTTCATGAACTCACTACATCAACGAAGGGGCTACAAAATGAAAGTGAATCTGCTTTCCTTCGTGCAATGGGCCTAAACCTTTTCGTTGATAGCCGGCTCAACTTCAGTGAGGCATTGGTGGACATGTGGTTGCACCCACCAAAAAAGGAGTGATTGCCAGCGACATTCTCAGAAATCGCCACCCTTTGACAAGCATCATGACTTATGCATTGGTGTGCTAAGGAGGCAATACCTATAGCTGTTATTAGAACAGCTCCTGCTGCTATTGCTCTGCGCTCCTGCTAGTAATGTTTGCTGTTGTACCTATAATTCTATAACTATTACTACTACTGTTGTTGCGGTACTAGCACTAGACTTTGTTGCTACAGTTACTACTTTTTCTTGCTATAAATGTCATTGTTACTCCCGTTGTTACTACTCACTAATGTCATTGCTTTTGCTACTCCTCAACCATTTTTTCCATTCCTACTACCAGTATTGCCACTCCATCCATGTTGTCACTGCTACTTGCTCCTACTACTGCTACTTCTTTTTCGGCTGTTGCTACCTGATGTTGTACCTGCTACTACTACTGCTATCTACTGTTATAATGTAGGTGGAGTGTGCTACCCTCAACTACAGGCTGCAAGCACCAACCGGCAGCAACATCCACCAAGGAGAGGCAGGTGCACACCTTTTTGTGTATGATGAAGCATGGGATTATCTTGGGAGATTACGCGAGTGCATGTGGCAAAGAGGGAGCAGGATTTTATCATCATTAAAGTGTCAACATACAAGACGGAACATGATTGATGACATAGCATACGCAACTCGAGGTCACCAAGATGTGTACGAATTTGCCTGGGTGAAAGATGTGCGTTACTACCTGAACATCGTGCAATTATTCTTTCCAATTTCCAAAGCACAAAGAATTGCATAATCCATGGAGGAATGACCGCAATGTTCTTGGTACCATAAACCATGGCAATCTGTTGCTTGTAGCACCAATAACGGCTCTAACGGTCGCCTAAACAACCCTTTCTAGAGTAAACACATCGGGGTGAAGCAACCTTGGTTTACAAACTATCCTTGATTCATTGACGAACCATGTCCTAATGCTTGCTTTGGCCTCATTGGGTGTTCTGAGGGTCAAGCCTTGGTCCTTGGGGATTTATTCCTGTCACCTATTTTCCTCCTTGTCCAGTCCAATCTCTTGTCGGACGTAACTTCCGAAATGAATGATAGATCAACCCCGTTGTTTAGCTGATACCCCACAGTTTTTCCCAAAATAAAAGAACTACACATAGATCGCACATTCAAGGAAGCCTCAAGATGTTTTCAGTGCCATTGACAATGTCCAAATTACATTCCTACCTTAGGAGAAAGCTGTCCCCGTTTACGCTTGGTACTCATGGAGGATGGCATTCCACCTGCTGATGTTATGGGCTGGTTCACATTAGTTAAGGGCCGCATCATAGCCCTTCCACTTCACTGGCTACTCCTATCCCTGGCCACTATGATAGTAGTCAAGGATGGCCTCCACCTCATACTTTTGCTCATGACTAATGATCACTAGAGGACGAGGATTCAAACAGCGACCTGAGCTGTGGGAAAATGGGCCATTTGGCTCAATTTCAAGTCCATAGGATAAAGATCCAGGAAACTACCAGATGCCTGCCCGATAGTCAACCCAAATTCCTCATTGATAAGATCAGGTGGCAAAATGTCTACGATCCAAGTTTCAGGCCGATCCAACGGTCGGATTGGGAGATATGAACTTTCGGAATTACCGAGGTCATCGACCGCCGGTGTCTTGGTGACCATGGGCGACGGCTCCATGCCTTAGCCTGAATAAAGAAAACAAGGTAAGAGGTCCAGGGTCAAGACCTGATGGGAGAAGCATCCAAAAAATTCCTAGATTCGTGGGTTGCCTTGTCAGAGTGTGCTGACTAGGAAAAATGTACCTCTCCTTACTTTTTAGGTGAGGTGAGATCCTTGTGTGCTAGCCATGGACACATGGCGATTCTCCATGGGATTGTGGGTTATGGGACCACTAGGAGTGTGCCATGAGAGCATTTTCTAGCTATTTACGTTGTGTGTGAGTGGTCATCCTGATTGCTAGGCTTGCTTCCTCTCTTGTGTGAGATTATGGACTATAATGTGTGAGCCTTAGCCTCCATGCCTACGTGGTGTGACTTATGGGAGGGCTAACTTGACCAAGCTCTGGCTCTACATGTACTTCATCATTTTGAGTGATTCTTTGTCACAAATGATGCCCTTTCATTCCCATATGCTCGCTGCTCCAAGGTCATCTATCTCCTCCAGTTCCAACACTTGGTATCAGAGCCAGATTATGCCATTTTCAGCTAGCGTAGACTGTCAATTTGAGAGTGACAGAGTAGGATCAAACCTTGACAAAATGTAAATATTAACCACTGGATCGTCAAGTTTGCGAGATAAGATTTCCAAAGAGCCCAAGATCGGGATGATCCAACAGTCGCATGCAGAGTTATGCTCAAAACAATGTCGGTCAGGGCTACTCTCTTATCTCTGAGTAAGACAGTTGCCTTGTGATGACCATAACTCTGTCATTTCTTGCTCAAATATAGAAAGTAGTACATGCGAATGAAATTGTTTTTCCTGAACTTCCCATTGGTTAAATAATACTTGCATCCCATTGGTACGTTTGGGAGAAACGTCGTTTACAAGTTGGCTGGTATGAGTTGGAGAAGGAGCAGCACCATACCCTACTTTCAAAAGGGCATATCTCTTAAAATCTCCTGGTGATGACCCTGTTTTATAGGTCCATTGGAAAGTTTTTGAGCTCAAATTTCCAGTGATGGTCTTGGTTTTCCAACGTTCTAATGTGCTGGCCTCATCAGTCCATTTTCTGTCAGATAGATTTATGGCAGAAGCAACAGTAGAAGCAGGGGTGGCGCCGCCACTCAAGGGCAGCTTTGTGCATCACCAAAGCTAGACATGGCAGCAACATGCATGGTGACAGCAGCCAAGTCCTTGGAGAGGCTAGAAATACGCTCCAACTTCACGTTTTGGAAGATCCGTACCCGCCTCCTTTTAGAGGAGAGGGGCTTGTGGGAGGTGGTGAGCGGCGACGAGCCAACCCCAAATCCGCAAGCAACGGGCATGACCGCAGCAGAAGTGGTGGTGGGGGAAACGCTGCAAAGGGGTGGAGCTTGTGCAGGGTCATCTGCAACTACACATATAGCGTATGAGGAGTGGAAGAAGAAGGACATGCAGGCCTATAGGTTGCTTGTCAACAACATCTCAAACCTGCATCTTCAATACGTAAAAGACAAGGCTACTGCAAAGGAGGGGTGGGATGCGTTGTGCAAGAGGTATGCGAGCAAGGATCCTGCATACCTCATGTTTTTGGAGGAGAAGATGATGGCATTAAAAATGCAGGGTGGTGAGGGGATGGAGGCGTACCTGGACAGGGCGAAGGATCTGGCGAAGCATTTGAAAGCGGCAGACAACCCTGTAGAAGAGACGCGCTTCATCCTCCTCTTGCTAAGGGGACTCCCCACAAGTTACGACACGGTTTGAGAGACGCTCGAGTGCCAGCCAAAAAACGACCTCAACTTCATCTGCACACACTGGGTGCAGGTGGAACTGAGTTGCAATGAAGCAAAACACAATGGCGGCAGCAGCAATGAAGCAACTTTTGTGGCCATGGGCTCACGAAACCAGTAGAAGCAACAACAGTCTAGGCAGTAGAGAGGCAAAAAGAAAGGGAAGTGCCACCACTGCCAGAAAGAGAGACACTATAAGAAAGAGTACTTCAAGTTCAAGAGGAACCAAAAGGAGCAGTAGTAGCAGCAGCCATCGCAACATCAGCGAAAGCAGCAGCCTCCATAGCAGTAGTAGCAGCAGTCACAGCAGCGTTAGCAGCAGCAACAGAACCAGTCTGGCGTGGGTCACTTTGGCAACATGAACGTGGCCAAGGAGGTGCACGATCGCCTTCTCATGGCAAAGTCAGACATGTTGCAAGTGGAAAAGGCAGATCTGGCGTGGTACAAGGACTCAAGATACACCAAGGGCTTGACACACCACAAGGAGTGTTCTTTGCAGCTGCTCTCCACTCCCCCTAGACCAATTGCTTTGGGTGATGATCGGGTGGTATATGCAAAGGGGATTAGAATTGTGGAGATGTGGTTGGAGACCTCGCGTGGCATTGAACTGGGAGTGTTCCATGGCATGCTGTATGTATGTGATACTGTGTTCAACCTTCTCTCAGTCTCCTCTCTAACTAGCACAGGACTGCATGCTGTCTTCGACGACGACTATGGCTACATCCTTGACAAGGAAACTGGAGAGGAGCTGACTAAGTCAGTGAAGGAAGACAACATGTACCGCTTTCTGGGGGAAACCAAGATCCCGCGTGAGCGGAGTCTTGCAACAGTGGTGCAGGCGACAAATGGCGAGATCTGGCATGTGCGCTACGGCCACATTGGCATGTGTGCCTTATAGCAGCTTCAAGAAAAATAGATGGTGCGTGACTTGTCCACCATCTCCAACTTTGAGCAGCAGCTGTGCATCGGTTGTTTGGAGGAGAAGCAGCATTGCGAGGCATTCTTTGGAGGAGGGGATGGCGCGAAGGAGCTGGTCCACACAGATTCTTGTGGCCCAATGCAGACCCGGAGCTTTGGAGGCTCTAGGTGTTTTCTAACCTTCATTGATGATTTCAGTCGCTACACTACTGCGTCCTTCCTTGCTTCCAATGACTAGTGCTTTGACAGGTTCAAAGAGTTCAAGGCAACGGTAAAGAACCAGACTGGCAAGAGAATCAAGGTGCTATGCAACGACCGCGGTGGAGAGTACTTGAGCAAGGAGTTCCAGGACTGCCTCACAGCACCTGGCATCAAGGCATAGCGTACCGCGCCATACTCACCGCAACAGAACGCCGTAGCAGAATGCGCCAACCGCACCATCGTTGAGTCAGCACGCTCCATTCTGCATGCGACTTGGCTCACCTATGACTTCTGGGCCGAAGCAGTGACCACTACGGTGTACATCAAGAATCGCAGTCCAACGAAGGTGCTGGATCAGATGACGCAATATGAGGCATGGTTTGGCAAGAAGCCAAGCGTGGGTCATCTCCGTGCATTTGGCAGCTTGGTGCACATGCACGTGCTCATGGAGAAGCGGTAGAAGTGGGACGCGAAGAGTGCGCAGATGCTAATGATCGGCTATGACTTCGCCAGCAAGGTCTATCGCCTCTATGAGAGGGATACTGGCCATGCCATCATCTCTAGGGATGCCGTCTTCAATGAGAGCAACACAATTGGCACCAACATTGTCCGTGAAGAGGCAGCACAACCAGCAGCTGATGAGACACCGGGAGCAGATGTCCTCCTTGACCCTGTCTCTCCTTACGCTTCCTCTACTTTGACAATGGGAGAACTAGTCAACTCTCCCATGTCCAATGCAACAGATACAGTTGCCTCATTGGCAGAAGCAGAGGAAAGAGATGCAACACATCACGCAGCAGCAGTTGTGCGAGTAGCACCGCGCCAGCCGCCCGCTAATGCTTCAACACCAGGTCGTAGGTACCCTCTTAGGGTACGCTACAAGTCTGGTGAACGCGATTACTTCTGGATGCGGTAGAAACCAGAATAGATGGACGTCGCAGTTATAGCAGATTCAGATGAGCCAACGTCATATAAGGAGGCCATGGTTGCACCAAATGCTGTAGATTGGGCGCAAACTGTGCAGCAGGAGATACACTCGCAGCTTGACAACGGCACGTGGGAGCTGACTAAGCGTCCACCTGGACGCAAGGTGATCAAGTGCAAGTGAGTGTTCAAGAAGAATCGGGGAGCAGATGGCAACATGGAAAAGTACAAGGCGAGGCTGGTCGCCAAGGGCTACTTGGAGCATGAGGGCATCAGCTACACTGAAACCTTTGCCCCTGTTACAAAGTTTGCTTCTGCACGCACACTCTACCCTTATGTAGCAGCTGAAGACTTCGAGATCCACCACATGCATGTCAAGACAACATTTTTGAACGGTGACTTGGAGGAGGAGATCTACATGGAGCAGCCGGAGGGATTCGTCATGGATGGTCAGGAGCACCTGGTTTGTAAGCTACAGAAGTCGCTGCATGGCCTCAAGCAAGCGTCGCGTACTTGGAACCAGAAGTTGGATGCGGCAGTGGAGTGAATGGGGTTTGAGTGTAGCGAGTGTGACTATAGTGTCTATCGCTCGCAGCATGGGCATGAGGTCCTCATCATCATTGTGTATGTGGATGACATGCTCCTTCGTTCCAATAGCATGTCCGCACTGCGGGAGTTCAAGGAGGCAATGCAGGAGTGCTTCCAAATTTCTGATCTCAAGGAGGCATCATACTTCCTTGGTATCCAGATCACACGTGACCACAAATCATGCTCTCTCTTGCTGCAACAGAGCCGCTATATCAAGGACGTACTAGAGTGGTTCGGCATGGGAGAAGCAAAACCTATCGGCACGCCGCTTGAGACGCACTAGGACCTCGTGAGCTTCATTGGAGAAGCAAATGCAACTGAGCAGCAGAAGTACCAAATTGCCGTCGGCAGTCTCATGTACCTGATGGTGGCAACCAGGCTGGACCTTGCACAAGCAATGAGTGTTGTGAGCCAACACATGGCAAATCCCGGACCTGAGCACCAGAAGGCGGTGAAGCGGGTTTTGCGCTACCTTGCTGGAACGGTAAATATCGGCATCACCTACAATGGCAACAAAAACAACATCATCGACTACACTGACGTAGATTGGGCTTCAAACCCTAAGGATCGCAAGTCCATCTCTGGAGATTTGTTTCTCATGAACGGAGGTGCCATAAGCTGGTGCAGCAAGAGGTGGGTTGTTGTGGCCATCTCAAGCACAGAAGCTGAGTATGTGCCTCTCAGCTTTGGAGCCAAGGAAGCAGTTTTGCTCCAACGTCTGATGGTAGGGTGAGTGGGAGTGTGGCAGTTCCTATTCCTGTGAGCGTCGACAACCAGAGCGTAATCGCACTCGCCAAGAATCCTGAGCACCATGCACGCACTAATCACATTGACATCGCATATCACTTCATCAGGCACATGGTGCAGTAGGGTGCTATCAAGCTGGAGTTCACTCCAACCAGCAAGTCGGTTGCCGATTTATGCACCAAGCCAGTGACCCGTGAGAAGCAGCAGTTTTGCATGAAGGCATGTGGACTCATCCCACTCTGACTACGACAAAGTGGGAGATTGTAAAAAAATGGGCCATCCAGCCCATTTCCCAATAGATTTAGGTCCACAAGAGCACGATCCAGGAAACTAAAAGATGCCCGATCCGATCTTCAACCCGACCTCACCATTGAAAAGATAAGGTGGTAAAATGTCCACGGTCCAAGCTTCAGGCCGTTCCAATGGTCGGATTGGGAGATGTTAACTCTCGGAATTTCCGGGGTCATGGACCGCCGGTGTCTGGGTGACCATGGGCGACAGCTCCATGCCTTAGCCTGGAAAAAGAAAAAAAAAAAAGGCAAGAGGCCCAGGGTCAAGACCTGATGGGAGAAACATCTCAAAAAGTCCTAGATTTGTGGGTTGCCTTGTTAGTGTGTGCTGACTAGGAAAAAGGTATCTCTCCTTACTTTTTAGGTGAGGTGAGATCATTGTGTGCTAGCCATGGACACATGGCGATTCTCCATGGGATTGTGGGTTATGTGACCTCTCGGAGTATGCCATGAGAGCATTTTCTAGCTCTCTAGGTTGTCTTTAAGTGGTTATCCTGATTGCTAGGCTGATTTCCTCTCTTGTGTGAGATTTTGGACTCTAGTGTGTGAGCCTTAGCCTCCATGGCTAAGTGGTTTGACTTGTGAGAGGACTGACTTGTCCAAGCTCTAGCTCTATATGTACTTCATCATTTTGAGTGATTTAACAACGATTCTTCAACACAACTGATGCCCTTTCAGTTCCACATGCTCGCTGCTCCAAGGTCACCTCTCTCCTCCAGTTCCAACCAAAAGTGCTTGGCCAGTTTGTGTACAACTTGAGCTTGGAGATGTGGAACAAGTTGTAGAATGGCATGGAAGGTAGAAGTGCCAACTATGCCACCTTGTGCGTCAGTATGTTGAGCATCCAGAACATATGAAACCCATGGAGTTTCAACGTGTCCGATTGGACCCTGCGTAGCTTGACATGCGTATTGTTGAGAAGCACATTACAACTTATCATGAGTGTTCCATCTATGCACTGGCAGTCTGCTTACAATATCTGCAGTTTGCCAATGCTTGCTATTTTGCCGCCTGAACCTGCTTGAAGTCATTTGTGGTAGACTCCGCCTTGGACAGGTTGTTTGCAATGTAAAAAAAAAGGGTTGTGACGGGTATTGTCTTGATCAGCATCTTGAATGGTGCCTTGTCGGTGGAGGCGGATGTGGTAGACTAGTATGCTAGTTCACGAATTGACACACGCTCGTCCCATGTTGTCTTGTCCGCATAACCCACTCTATGGAGGAGCTGGTCCAGCATCTGGTTCATCAGCCCCATCTGTCCATTTGTTTGTGGATAAAAATTGGTCGACGGCTGTACCGTGCTGCTGAGTCCCTACACGAGTTCCTGCCAGATAGTGCTCGTGAAATAATAGTCACGGTCTCTCACAATAGACTATGACACACCATGGAGGTGCACCACGTGCTTGCGTCTTCCCAGCGACTGGAAGCCACCTGATGCAAGGATATTCAACGGTCTTGGTGATTCATGGGGAACAACGGCAAAACCTGTCACATGGACATCGATGTTTGAATCGCAGCAGCGTGCTGAAGCCTTGGAGCGCGCCGGGCTTCCAGCCAAAAGCGACGATGACCCCTATGGCCTCGCAGGCACGTCTGGTGTGCGTTCAATGGTTGACAGACCTGACAGCTAGCAGCAGCAAGAGGCAATTCAGCGCAGTCAGCACCTGTGGCAGCAACAATAGCAGCAGCAGCAGGAAGTGCCGCAGCATTAGCAGGTTCTGCCTCTGTCTGAGAACCAGCGTGTAGACCTGAGCAGCCTTGCAAACAGGAGGCAAACCAGGGTCCAGCAACATCGTGAAGGCGTCAGAGGCTCCAGCCAGAACGGACTCGCCTGATGCTTCCCAAGTAGGGTCATTTTTACTTAATCTGTACATATGTGTGCACAGTGTGGGAGAAGAAAGGGCATAGAGTTGTGAGTGGCCAACGAATTTCAACACTCCCCCATGACTCGCAGGCAACCAACCCACACACATGAGAGGAAAACAAGGGGGGATCACGAGAGGTGACAGAGATGTACTAGAGCCAATCAACCTGGATCATGCAGACAGATGAAACCAACTGAGTGAGCAGCACTTTTGAAGACAATACGACTTAGGGCCTTCGTGAGAAAGTCAGCTCTCTGAGAACGTGTGTCCACCCAAGCAACCTGGAGGATGCCAGCAGCTATGCACTCACGAACAAAATCATGCTCCACATTGATGTGCTTGGTGCGTGAGTGATGCATGCCACTTTTTTCAGCAATGGCCTTTGTGCTTTGATTGTCGTAGCGTAGAGTGATGCAACGGATGGTACACGCAGTTGTTGCAGCAAACGACACAACTAGATAGCTTCACACGTGCTTGCACCAAGAGCAACATACTCAGCCTCCGCAGTGCTGCGTGCAGCACACCCTTGTTTGCCACATTTCCAGGAGACTGCAGTGCCACCGACCAGAAAGATGTATCCTGTTTGACTGTGGGCATCAATATCATGTGCCCAGTCACTGTCTGTGAACCTGTCCACCATGAATGAGGGCTGTGCACGAAAGTACAGTCCAATGCAAGGGGTGGAGAGCGCGTAACGCACTACCTTCAATGCTGTCTCAAGATGACACTCACGAGGGCACTAGGAGAACTAGAACAAAAAGTTCACAGCAAACGCCACATCAACGGGGGTGGTCATGGCGAGGTACATCAAGGAGCCAATGAGACGGAGGTAATCGGTCACATTGACTGTCTCCCCCAGTTTAGAAACCTCTAGGGACTTCAGCATGGACTGACCAGCGGGTGTCATGGGAGGGGATGTCGTGGCGACTGATGTAAGGAGCGCGGCAAAGTGTTCCCCCAGGCTACGCGCATACTCAGCCTGATGGACGTACAGAGTGTGATGTTCATGGTCACGTTCCAACTCCATGCCCAGAAAGACACGAGCTGGACCAAGATCCTTCATCTTGTATGCCGCCTGGAGCAGGGTCCTGGCCGCCGCAACAGATGCGGCGTCAGGAGAGGCAATGAGGAGGTCGTCCACATAGACAAGAACGGCGACAAGTGGCTTGGTGGGGGCACTGAGGAACAACGCGGGGTTCATAACACTTTTTCTGTAACCCCTTTTTTCAAGGGTAGATGTGATCTCTTGGTTCCAACAACGTGGGGACTGTTTCAGGCCATAAGGGCCTTGCGTAAGCGCCATACTCGGTTTGTTCCATCCGAGAAGCCGGGTGGCTATACTTTATAAACCTCCTCATCCAACTTGCCATGGAGAAAGGCATTATTGACATCCATCTGCTCAAGCTCCCAATCATGTTGAGCGACCAGGCTCAAAAGAGCCCTGGCTATGGTGTAGCAACCAACTGGGGCAAAGGTCTCATCAAAGTCAACACCAGAGATCTGAGAAAATCCTTTTGCAGTGACATGAGCCTTATACCGTTCAGCTATGTTGTCTGGATTCAGCTTGCGATGGTATATCCATTTGGTAGAAACTCTCTTGCGACCCGGTGGGAGGTCGACAAGCTCGTACACACCGTACTCAGATAGTGCATCAAGCTCTGCCTTTATGGCTTGCTCCCACAACGAGAAGTCTGAGGCCGTGCGGGCTACCTGCACAGTCAGGGGTTCAGGAGGCATAGGAGGGAGCCCAGCGGCAGCGAAGCACAATGCAACGTACCCAGCTACAGATGAGGATAGAACTGAATGGAACTCTTCCTCGACAAGAGAGTAGCCAAGTGCAGTAATGGGATGCATGACAGATGCCGCTGTGGACAAGGCTGAGGTGGCAAGACCAAGGGCACGGAGACCAGGGTTACCAGAGACAACAAGATGAGACTGAGAGGGAAGTGCCCGGAGGCGCCCACCACGAGTGCAGGGTGAAACCGGTGGGATGGACGACACACGCACCAAGTGAGAAGGAGTAGTATGGCACGCCTGCACAGATGGAGGTGGAGAGTCAACAGGATCCAACGGCTCCAAGAGAACCGGCGGCAGGGACCTAGTGCCGGTTGGAGGAACAGAGGACAAGGCCGCGGGTGAGGGAGCAGAGGGCTCAAGAGATGCCCATCAGTAGAGTCAGGAGAGTGACGGGTTGGAGGTGAGGCCAAAGGAGCGGAAGATAGAGAGGGCAACGAGGGTAAGGCTGAACTCCGCTCAATCTCCTTGTCGTCTGAGGGAGTCGAGGGACGCCCAGAGGGGAGAGCAGGAGGCCCAAAGGGCAGAGGACCATTCCCATCCCAAGAGGGCGGAGAGAGGGACCCACCAAAGCGGGGAGAGTCACGCTCAAACAAGTGTTCAAAGAAGAGCACGACACGAGACTCAAGGACGCGGCACCGGGAAGGGTATCAAAAACGCCACGCTTTGGAAAATGGAGAGATGCCCAGAAAGATACAGAACCGACCACGAGGAGACAGCTTACCCTCCAGTTGGTCTGTGGGGACCCATACAGAGGCAAGACACCCCCAGATGCGCGCAAGCCGGAGGTCAGCACGCAGACCAGTCCAGCGTACAAAGGGAGTGACAGAGTGGGGAAGGGGGCCATGAGGAACACGGTTCCAGACCCAATTCATGTAGGACATGGCCTCAAAAGCAAAGAGAGGGGATTGCCCGGAGGCAAAGAGGAGGGAGCGAACACCATTAGCGAGAGTGTGATTCCAGCGTTCAGAGACACCATTTTGCTGGGGGGTGTAAGGGGCAGAGGATTCAAGCCGAACACCATGCAGCTCAAGGAAGCGAGAGGTGGGACCAAATAACTCACCACCGCAATCGTTGCAAAACAAGCGCAAGGGCCGGAGACAGGCACGCTTGGCTTGTGGGAGCCAAGACTCAAGGACATCAGTAACATCACTTTTGTGGCGAAGGGCAAAGACCCAACGATAGCAAGAGAAGTCATCAGTCAAGCACAGGACGTAGCGGCCGAGACCGCCAAGGAAGTCATGGGGCAAAGGACCCATGGCGTCAACGTGGACAAGATCAAGAGGGTGCAAAGTAGAAGAATCAGAGGTGGAGAAAGGGGAACGGTGCATTTTCCCACTGGCATAGTCAAGACAGGCGGACGTCCAAGGTGGAGCAAACATGGTCGGGTCAAGAGCGAGGGCCGGCCGAAGACAAAGAAGGCGCTGGATGGCGACAGTGTGAATGTGGCAAAGGCGGCGATGCAGGAGATCAGCATGCTCAGGAGCCAGGGATGGAGCGACGTGAATAAGAGTAGAAGCAGCGGAAGACGAGGGCAACATGAGCGGGACACGGAACAGGCCATCACATCGCACGCCACGAAGAGAAATACCGCCAGAAAAGCGCAGAGAGATAGAGGCAAGGCCACGGCTGGACGAGAAGTCCATGTCGCGGTCGTCAAGGGTAGTCACAGAGAGAAGACTGACTTCAAGATCAAGCACGTGCAACACGTCAAGAAGGTAGACAGTACCACCTGGACCAACAAAACGGAAAACACCAACAACTTGAACAGGGAGAAGCTGGCCGGAGCCTATGCGCACAGAGCGAACGGACTGAATGGGTCTAAGGAACACGAAGGAGGAACGACAGGAGGTCATGTGATGCGTGGCCTCGGAGTCAATGATCCAGAGGCCAGGCGAGGCACGAGTGGATGGAAGGACAAGACAGACAGCAATAGTGCCATGGGCAGCAAGGGAGGATGAGAAACCAAGACAAGTGGGGAACGTATGAGACTTCCAATCCTCAATCCAGGTACGATCATCAGGCAGGTCCCCCTGGACACGACCAGAGGATGTACCATGAAGAGTGACCTCAGAGTCACAGACAGTCACACGTGATTGGCCACTCACACTCTCACCTCCCTGAGAGCGAAGGTGAAGCAGCTCCACCAGTCGACGCTCAAGAGTACGTTCCTCGTCGCGGCAATCAGCCGAGCGATCCAAGGAGCGGTCGGAGAAGTGCCTGTCATCACGAGCCAATTGGGGCATATTGCAGTGAGAGGGCGGGGGTCCGTAGTATGGAGGGCCATATGGAGGAGGAATCCAGCCGCAGGGGCTGGGAGCAGGAGGTGTCGGTTGAAAGGGGGCAAGCGTGGTGGAGAGCGCTGAAGCAGAGGAAGAGGATGAGGAGGGTGCAACCGTCATGGCAGCAACGGTGGAGGAAACGGTAACGCCGGTGCGGGCCCAATGGGCACGCATGGAGGAGGCCAGGCGGGCATCATCGCGGGGGCAGGACATTTTGGCGCAGAGTGGCCAGAGGCGCCACAGTTCCAGCAGGTGGCCTCAGCAGTAGTGGGGGCGGAGTTCTTGCCACTGCGACCACCCCCACGTCCTTTGCCCCCACGGCTGCTACCACGGCCGGAACCACCACCCCCTCCCCGAGAGGCACCCTGAGTGGAGTGTGCTGCAGTCTGCGAAGAGGACAAGGCAAAAGAGGCTGCGATAGAGGAGGAAGAGGAAGAGGTGGTGAAGAGCAGCCAATGCAGTGCGATGCATGCGCATGTTCTACAAGGCGTTCCACCAGTCGGTGAGACGCGAGGCAGCGAGATCAAAGAGGGGTCGATCCCGGGTGGGGAATCAGCAGGAACAGGTGCAGAGGTAAGGCGCTCGAGTTCTGCCTGAGAGACGTCAAGATACAAGTCAGACAGCTTAGGAATGAGGCCAGCAACGATGGACAAGTAGCCCGAGAGGACCAAGAGCGGCTCTGCCAAGGTCTTGCAGCAGGCGTAGACTGCAAGCCCAATACTCATCCGTCGTCTCATTCGCCCGCATTTGTAAGGTGTTGAATTGGACAGTGAGAGCACGTTGGACAGCATGCCCAGTCACTGTTTTGCGGCGGCGGATGAGAGCATAGGCGCCGACGGGATCAGCAGGGATACCACTTGTTGGGCCTGTGTTGTACGTACCAATATCATCAAGGAGATTCTTGGGTCCTACGTTGATGAGGGCCCGCACAACGCGAGCAGCCTCTGCTGGCTGTGGTACAAACGACGGCTTGGCAGGGGAGTAGTACTCCCAAAGTAGCTCACCCTGGGCCCATGTGCTGAAGCGCGTTTCCCAGGATGTGAAAGTGAGGTCAGACGTAAACTGTGGTGGTGGCGAGCATGGACGAAGGCAGTTGTTGAGAGAGAGGGAGAAGTGGAGTTGGCAACAGCACCACTAGGAGGAGCAGGCGAGTCTGCCGAGCCGGACTCTATAACAGGGAGGACTGCAGCAAGGCCTGGAATGGCACGCAACCGCTCAATGACTAACGTGGCCACTGTGGCCAATAGCTCGTGCTGTGCCTTCCGCCCCTGATGAAGCTCATCCTCAGCTTTGCGACGCTCTGCTTGCGACTCACTAAGATCGGCCTGAAGGGCCTCTATAGTCTCTTTAGGACCAGGCATGATGAGAGAGTGGAACCTTGAATGCAGGTGCAGTGACAAGAGAATGATGGAGTGTGCAAGAGAGTGCAGGAAAGTGCAATGTGACATTGTGCAATGCAGCGCTCACCAAGCTCGTGACGTGGAAGAAGAGTGAAGAGCGGCGAGACAACAGCTACGGCCAAGGATAACAGGACCGCCACCCAACCTAGTCGTGCCACGGTGAGACACAGGAGCCCCGTAGCAGTGGCTCCGGCAACTGCAGCTGAAGCTGATGCCACTAGAACGTCGGTGGTGATGTGTGGTATGATGTCACGAGGAGCACCAGTAGGCGTCAGCACTGCTGTGGCGGTGGATGCCCAAATAGATCCAACGGCGGTGGAGGTGGCGTTTGCTGCAGTGGAGGCTACCGTGGCAATAGATGCTACTGTTGTTGTGATCTGGGTGGCAATATTTGCAGCAGCAGCTGCAAGCAGAGTGAGAGAGGTAGCAATCTGTGCGTATGCCTCAGCTGCACGGCCAACGGCCGTCTGTGTAGGAGCATGTCAGGCCCTGGCCGTAGCTGCGAAGGTAGTCGCGGCACCAGCAGCCGCGTCAAGGACGGCGCCTGCCAACCCAATGGAGTCGGTGTGGACGGGGAGAACGGGGATGACACCAGGCACCTCGGGTGCGGTTGATGTCTCGGGAGATCCTGCTATGGTATGAGGAGAAGTTGGAGTAGGAGCAGCTGCAGATTCGGTCGGCTGAGAGTTGTTAGGAGGTTGCATCCTTGGTGACAGTGGCGGTGACGGTGGAAGATCGTCTGGGGTGTAGACCTGACGATCTATCTCCTCCCGTTCACGCTCGACTACAGTGTCAACGTCCTCTTGCCAGTACGAGTGATCCAGCATGCGCACCCATGGAGGGGTGTCGTCGTCTTCAGCGAGCGTGAAAGATGAGTGGGGCTACTGGTGCAGCCGAGAGAGGCGCTCCAAGCACACCACACTTTGAGCCGGGACTCGGCTGCGTGAGCGTAGTGTGATGTAGGAACAGAACCACGTCATATACAGGGACAATATGCCGCTGCGAGAAGGAGATAGGGTAGCGCACGGTGGAACGTGGAAAAGTCGCAATGCACGGCGAGGTCCGAAGAACGACCTTGCCGTGCCTCTGCCATGCAAGAAGGGCAGTGCCGAGAAGGCTCCCGGACAGATGGCATCAGTCGCTGCTATGGTTGACGACTAGGGTAACACTACAGCAGATAAGGGGTGTGGGAAGCGCATTGGCCTTGAAGTCACGCCACAAAGGGGCGTACGTGCGCCGGTGGGCCAAAAGTATATCACTCCAGGTGGAGGTGAGAGAACCTAGCCTCCGAGTCCCGACAGAAGCGGGGAGTCCGAGATGGTGCCGTGGGCACAATGGTGACGTGGGCGGGGCGAGAATCGAATTGTGCACGATGGGTAGGGGTGGCGAGACGGCCACGCGGAGATGGAGGGACGGGCTAGCCGAAGAGACGGCAGGCCCGTAGAGGTGGTGCGGCACTTGAGGCACTGCGACGGTTTCCGAGAGACCCTTGGCGCCTCACACACAGGTCCAGGACGCACGCATCGCACGGACTATCCCTGCTCACTCTGATACCAGTAGTTACTGGGTAGCTTACTATGTGTGTTAGATGAGGCGGAGTGGGAGAGAGACATGAAACGCGAGACACGCCATGGATGCGGCTGAGACTTTCTTAGAGCCACTTGCTGGTTACACCAAGACAGTCGTGAGTGAGGGAGAGCGAGCGAGTCAAGAGCACATAAGTGAGCACGGACCCACACCAAGCACCACGCTTGGGTTAGTGCCGCCACCCGGGGGTCGAGCCCGACCACTCGGAATATTCCGAGGGCGGCTACTCACCAGCGCTCGGCCAAGACCGGCACGGTGGCCCCCTAAGGATCAGCAGCCGGGAAATAAGCAGCTATCTCAAAGCACTCAAGGCAAGAGAAAAGAGGAAGGGCACTGCAGTGAGAATGCACGAGCCATACCAACGACCGCATCACAGAGTCATAGAGAAAACATGCAACAGTCACATTGGTGCAACAGGACACTCCTAGGTCCAGCAGCTGCGTGAAGGCGTCAGAGGCTCCAGCCATAACAGACTCGCCCAGGGCTGATGGCGGTATTACCGGTACCGCGGTATACCGTGTTTTTGTACCGCGGTATTGTAGTACCACGGTACGGTGTTTTTCTTTAACGGTACCGGTACGGTATCGGTACTGATCTGCCAAGGTACCCTTCGGTAGTACAGTGGTATTGTGCTGAGGAACAATACCGCGGTACCGTGCAACGTAACATCGCCAGACTGCTGGTGTAGCGAGGTGCTTTTCTCTCAATTTTTTTCAATCTGTTAATCATTACTTGATTCAATCCACATGTCGATTGAGGTCGACGCCGTTGCTCGTACATGAGCATCGTGATCGGGAGCTTCTAAGCGAGATTCGATGGTCGAGGGTGGGAGTTCGCTGCGTGAACCCCCACCCTCGACCAGGGTGTGCATGGAGACGGGGGTGGGGGGGAGGGAGTATTAGCGACATGCACGCATGCGACCACAACGACGAGGACTCCAAAAAGGGTGTCGTCGGGCTTTCGACTGAACAATGTTCGGTCACCTGCACGACGACCCCTTTTTGTTGGGTCCCTTT